>PVIA01012268.1:16366-38932 GCA_004024845.1 Tonatia bakeri
TGGAGGAAAACTTGTGAGTCCTGGAGGAGGGGGCCGGGGGAAGGGGGACGGTGGCACGGGCAGGGGGAGGGCACAACTTTTGTGTGGTGGCAAAACTTTAATTGCCACAAAGAAAAAAGGCCCTATAATCCTCCCCCCACCCTTTCTGGTTAAAGCACGGCCCGTAGCGCGACCGTGAGAGAAAGTTTAAAAACGGGCGGTTTCCTCCCCGCGTAGCCTGCGGACTGGTGGGGGTACCCTTTCGTCCGTCTGCGCTCGGAGAGAGGTGGGGGTAACGAGCCGCCCTCTGGGGTCGCGAACACCGTGGCGCTTACCCCACCCTTCCACGGGGAGACGAAGGTAAACGTCGCTTCGGTTTCCCTCCCTCCCCACCGCTTCCTTTTCCTCCCCCTCCCCGCCGATTTTTTGAGGGGACCCAAAAAACGGAGTCTCTTTCCTTATGCAACTTCCTCGGACGCTGTGAGTCTGCCCTTCCCCCTCCCTGCATCCCTTGGCCGGTTCCTTAACCACCTCGGATCTACCGCCAGAAAAATGCATTAGAGATCATTCAAAGCGCACAGAAACAAAAATAGATTTTTAATTGTTGTTAAGTTTAAGTTAAGGAAAACAGATGAGAAATAAGAATGGGGGCGGCGCGATTGGGCCGAGTGCATCGAATTTTAATTTTGGTTTTCCTAGAACGTTGTTTGTAATATGTTTATTGGTTTTGGGAGCCCGAGAGTCTCTCTACTGGCCAGCTCGGTCGCGTGGATTTTTGCGCAAGTTTTCAGAAAAACACTGACTCGAGTAGAGCATTTCTCCGGAAAGTTTCAAGTGCAGCAAAATAGCGAACGTGCAAAACTGGCCAAGGGGAGACCTCTAGTGGTTAAACGCATCTTTAAGTTCGGAAGGCCGAAAGCAAAGTTTGGCCTTTACTTGTAGCTACGCAGTCGGTTCAGACGTGGAAGTAATTAGAGGACCTGAGTGAGCGGCCAGATGTTGAGTGAAAGGATGCTGATCAGAAATGGAAAGTGTAGTGTGTCCGAGAGCAAATGAGTTCTGAGGACGCGGACCCCGTAACTTCATCCTCCATTACTTACATGGGAAAGGCACTGTGCTTTTATTCTGGGACTTGAGCTCAGTCACTCCCCGGATTAGAAATAATTGTTTTCGTCTTTATTGTCGTCTGCACATTTGTCAGCCTTTAATCAGGAGACAGCGGATATTTTCATTTTGAATGTTAATAAAAATACCGTTATGTGTTTAAAAGTTTGAACCAATGAAAAAGACTTAGTTGGAGTGTGCCTTTTATATGAGTTGATCGTTTTATTCTCTAGTAAATATAATTTAACGCTGGTGTTTAGTCATAAAATAAATAGTCCCTTTTTGTTTTAAGAGTATAATTTTGTGTTACTGGGTAAAATATTTGTGTATACTTTGTATAATGTGATTTAAATACTTAAAGCTATGGACAAAAACTGCTTACATAATATCTATTCTATTATCATTGTATGTTCTGTAAAACAGCTCTAATTTTAAAAATAAAAGCCGTGAGAGAAATTAAAGTTGAATCAAAGGATCCCTTTACCGCTTTTCATGGAACAGGAGAAACTTTAATTGGGGAACCTGGGAAAGGGGAATGACAGAAATGGTAAAATCCATTTCACTCCATCCAGGACTAGTTTAATTTAATATACGGAGTGATATTGTGTGAAATTATGCAGTAAGTCAGTGACTCAGACTCTGAACTTTTTTCATTGTGAGTGGTGGATTTGAAGGCTTCTTTTCAATGATAGTGCTTTGATTTTTTTTTTTTTACCTTTCTTTTTTTTTAAATCTGTGCTAGACTTTCCAGAGAAGTCTTGGGAGTGAGCAGCAGTCATAAAGACCATCAGATAATCATTTCCTCATCGCCACTAGGTAAGATTTGCTTTTTGGAAGAAATTGCTTGATGTGTTTACAAGTGTTAAAGACTGCATTTGGGGATTAGGAAGAAGGTGCGCGTGGGGACAGGGTTGGCAGGAGCACACCTTTTATGGGGGCTGCACTGAGTGCACGGAAGTCTTGGCACAGACTGAACCTGGAGTAAAACGTTGGGAAAAGTTATGAGACTGTCCTGAAAAATCTTTGGACTGAATCTCCTACCAGATTCTTGTTTTTTCTTTTTTGTTGAATTTATTGGGGTGACATTGGTTTATAAAATTATACAGGTTTCAGGGTACAAGTCTGTAATTCATCATCTGTACATTGTATTGCATGTTCACCATCTCAAGTCAATTCTCCTTTGTCACCATTTATTCCACCATATCCTGTTTTGCCTCCCCAAACCCCACCTTCCTGCTGGTAATCACCGTGCTGTTGTCTGTGTCTCTGAGTTTTTTTCTTTTTTGCTTAATCTCTTCACTTTTTTTTTTACCAGCCCTGCAACCCCCACCTCGACAGCCATCAGTCTGTTCTATCTCCATGAGTTCTTAGCAGATTCATAATGAGAATTTCAATTGCACCTGTTTTCTACTGAAAAAAAAAAAAGGGAAAACTAGAACAAAGCAATTGTAAATTAATATAACTGTTGTATAAGTACACAGTGATATCAGTGATTCTGGAACTTGGTAAAAATTTGTAGGTAAATTTCACAGCCAGTGCTTTGGGGGTATTTAACTCATGTGGTTTAAATCCAACATGAGTGACTTGTGCCAGATATCATGCCATAGGGTTGTAGTGTGTTTTCTTTGTGCTAGCATAGACTTGTCAACTTTTGAACTGTAGCTCCACAGGGAAAACAGCTGTTGACCACTAAGATCCCTTTGGCAGTTTTGGAGGGTGCTGCGTTGTCTTCAGTAATCCAGGATCTATCTTCAGGACAGAGGTGATTCTCAGGCACGTGCGCCAGCCCTCACCTGGGTACAGCATTGAAATATCTTTGGGCTACTCTAGTGCTTTCTACTATTTCTATCTTTTTCTTTTTCTCCCTTTAATCCTTTCCTTCTGCCTTTCTGCTTCTTTTTTCCTTCTCTTGAATATTAAGAATTGCTGATGTTGTTTGGCAAAAGCAAAAGAAAACAAAATAAATTAGCCTTACCTTTTATGAGGAAGACTGTTAATCCTCATGTATAATAATACAATCTTTATATTATAGCCAGGATAGGTGTGGTCTAGATGTCAAAACTGAATGAATACTGATATAAAAATGATTGTCAACAGGAGTCTGTTGTTATTTTCTGCTTGTGAATCATCTTGAATAATGTTACCAGCAAAATAAATAGATGTGGTCCATGTGCATCATGCAGCAGAGACAGTGAAGCAGGAGGGACTATAAGAACATCACACAGACAGAAGTAGAGTTCATGTAGAGTAATGTGTTTCCCAGCCTGGGGAGTCTTGTGTTTAGACATGCTGAGTGGAATTCAGCGATTTTTTCCCCTTCATTTGTGGAGTCATTGAGGCTGTAGGTAAGAGTGCCAGAATAGGAATCAGAAGATAATTTAGTCACTAAAAACCTTGTTTAAGTTCCTTCACCTCTTTCAGCCTACATTTCCCCATGTGGAAACTGGGAGCAATAAAGCTTGCCTTGCTTTCTTTGTTGAAAGGATCAAATAAAACAAAATTTGGAGAACTGTGAAGAATTACCATATTTTGCCATGTATAATGTGCCCTTTTGGGCCCAAATTTTTGAGGGAAAAATAAGGATGCACGTTATACATGGGTAGTACTAATTTTGTTTATAGAAATGTTTCTGATTCTTTTACTTGTGCTTATACATTGGAAGTGTAACTCTAGAAAGCAATAACAATATCCATATGCAATATACTACCCTGGAATACCATACTAGATATAAATAAAAAAATTGAATTAAAAAAATTAAAAGATTTTTTCCCCTGAAAGTTTGGGTCAGAAACATGGGTGTGCAGTATACACAGGAACACATTATACACTGCAAAATATGGTAATTCCAATGTTTGGTAGTCATTTTACTATTTTACATTAGCTATGCTTTGTGAAGGGCGAAGGTAGGTTGTTTAGGACAGAACCGAGTGATTTAATTCCTGGCTAAAATTATTAGATTGGTTTCTGGTGTATATATTATATGGACTGTCACAATACTTTCAGAGGATAGTATTTTTTAGGGAAAAAGTAGTTTATATTTTATAGTATTATTGGCTTTTTGAGAAAAGGGACTGTGTTTTAACATGGTGCTGAAGACAAACTGAAATTTATTTATCCCAAACTAGTCATTTAATAGGTAGGAGTAAATGAAATAAATACTTCAAATTTAAAATGATGCCTGATGTGGAAATGGTAGGGTGGTAAAATTAGAAGGGTTGGTGTGAGGGGAATTCGTGTCTGGTAATTAATATTTTAGTTGCTTAAGTCTGCTGGGAAATGAGGATGAGAAAATAGGTAACTAGGATAGTAAGGATTTAGACCACATGGGGCAGGAAATGGATCCTGCAGATGACTGTGGGTTTGGGGAAAGATCCATGGAGGGCTCCCCTATCCCTATGGTTTCTGGACCCCTTTGCTGCTTTTTTTCTAATTATTACCAACTCTCTTCTAGACAGAAGAAGAAAATGTCACAAGTACCATCATTATTTTCCATTTGATGATACTGAACTTGACAAACCCTGACATGTTTTAGTCCATCTCTCTTTTCTTATACATTATCTAATCAATGTTCTAAGAATCAAAAAAAAAAAAAGAATAGTGAAGAAGGTATATATATCCTGTTTAATTAGTCCCTGAGTAATTGGGGGTTATTTGTGAATAATCTCTACTGGTTTGTTTGGTAGCTTATTTCTAAGAAGTATACTTGTGTATTTCGACCAAGGCTATTTATAGTAGATATTGTCAGGATGGGAAATTTATAAGAGAAGTTATATTATGTGGTGTGGGACAAGGGTACCCTTGGGGTCCCAAGGAAGGAAAACTTGAGTGATTCCCCTTGGCAATGTTTCTACTAGTTAACCAGTTTTTATTGAGTTCTTACAGTGCCAAACACTAAAAGACTAGGTGTTTGCCCTTGAGGAATTCCCTAGACCCTCACCCGAGGAGTAGACACAGCTCTGAGCTCTGCTAATGTGAGCATAACAGCCGCACTATGTGCCAGTAGGAAAGAATAAGGGCCGTAGCACTCCTGGGAGCCAGGAAACTCGAGTTCCTGAGTTAACCAGTGCAGGGCCATGGCATATACCTGTACACATATAGCACAACGCCTTCCATTTCTGTTTTAATGCCTGGTCTTCAGAAATGAGTAAGAATCCCTTCATCAACTGTCAAGGAATGCCTGAATTGTAAATCTAGTGAGGGCGATGGGTTTGGACTGATTCTTTTCTGCTTTGACTACGTTCACAATGGTAACTCTGGAGAAGATCTACAACTTTCCTTCCTTGCTACTCTGGAAGGACTCATGACTCACAAGGATTTGAGAGATGGTGCATTTAAAGTAAACTATTTATCTGAGAGACACTATATTTAAATAAAACTATTTATGTATTCATTTGTGTGTTTGTTTACATATGCTATCTTGAAGTTCAGGGCCTCCTGAAGATGTATTTTGTAAAGCCTTCATTATCCAATGGGAATATTCGTGTTGCCTCTCTACTTGTTACTAAGTTAAATCATTGCATTGAGATGAGATTGTGAGCTAGTTTGTATTCATTGCAGCATCAGCTATGCAGGAAGTAGATGGAAGCAAAACACCAGGAAAGGGTACCTTGAAATGTAACTGAGTTTGACTTAGGAAGTCAGATTGGGAAAGACCTTCAGGAATTCCCTGTTTAGGGGACAGAGTGGTGTGGTGGAAGAACAAGGACTTTTGAGAGGAACTTGAGTAAAGTTAGGTGATCTGATGAGCCTCTGAGAAGTGGACTTAGAATTAATGACTCGGGCAGTGACAGGAAGAATTACATGTGTATTATATGTAATAGTTAAGATGCCTTCTGTGTTATTCTTTCTGTAGGTAGTGTTTTGTGTCAGTCAGAAATGTTTATTGCGCATCTATTTTGTGTAAGTCTCCGTTGGGGGGTGTGCTTCACATAATCAGCACTTAGGAGAGGTTGAATGACTGTGCCTTGCTTCAGTGCATTTATAATCTGGTTGAGAAAATAACCTAAACACATCTATTGGTAATTAACAAAACCAAACCGTGGCTCAGTGCTAGTGAGTGATAGAGCTAAGTGCAGTAAGTACTATAGTGGTAACAGCTGAATGTGGTGTTAAATGCATTTCTAAAGTAGGACCTGGGAGGTGGGGTGTCCTCTGCAAAACACTGTGAAATGTTGATGTGGTAGGTGCAATTGTATATTGCATGCCTTCTGATTGTCAAACATTAATCTAAGTATTTTATCCAATGAATACTGAGTGCCATCTGTATGCCCAGGTACTGTTTCAGGCACTGAGTATTGTCTAAAAAACTTGCACTAACCTTGAGCATTTGGTATTATTCTTTCTCTTTTAGAGCAAACTGGCCCTCAGAGATACTTAGTAACTTGTCTGAGTTCTTACCATGCAGTTTGAAAGGGGTGGGACCAAGGAAAATGATACTGGCTTATGATCCCCCCCCAACATAAGATAGATTATTTGTTGAATGGGGCTGAAGGAAGAAAATGATTATATTATAGCAGGTAGGTCAGACGGGTTTTGCATGGATTTGCAACATAATTGCCAGACTAGCTATTCACTATCACCACTTTGCACACCTCACCATTTTATTGATTTTCTTAACAGTTCAGTGGATGAAGGAGAAGTAAACATCTACATGTCCTGGTTTTAGCAACTTGGAATATCTCAGACTTTCAGTTACTTGAACTTGGCTGTTGGTTTCATTTCAGATGATGCGTCACCTAATGTGTAACGCACAGACAAGATTGGTGTCTGTTGTTACCCCTACTCCTCTTGAGCTGCTTCTTCCTCCTGCCTCTTCTTTTCTGTGTCTCAAACACACAGCACCCTCTTGTTGTCCACAGTTTTTGACCCAAATAGGCCTGCCTTCCACTCTAAAGAGCATCTTCTTTCTTCCCAAGGGATTAAGCAAAAACAAAACAAAACAAAAATAGACACAAACAACAGTATGGTGATTACCAGAGGGAAAGGGGGTAGGGGGAGGTCGAAGAGGGTAAAGGGGAAATAAGTGGTGATAGAAGACTAGGTTTGAGGTGGTGAACACACAGCACAATATAAAAGTAAGGTATTATAGAATTATATACCTGAAACCTACATAGTTTTATAAACCAATGTCACCCCAATAAATTCAAATACAATAAAAATTTTTTTTGAAAAGACTTGGATCATCCAGAGAATACCCAGAGATGCCACTGCTCAGAGGGTATCTCCCAGAATGTCCCCCAAGGACATTCTGAGAGCTGTTATTAACCAAGTGCACCTTGGAAGAATTTAGTTCTATTCATATATTAGAGTGTATTTAGTTCAACACCTGGGAGGTGCTGGGTCCTAAAAGGAATGATTGTTTTGTTATGTGTTGATGTTTCTGATTTTCAAAATGGTACATCCTAGAATATTTCTAAGTAATTTTCAGATTAATGAATTTTCTCTTATATGTTGGTTTAAGATGAACAATAGGGAACAGGTATAAGAAAAAAATAATAGGAAGAAATCTCTGTCTCTTCACTTTCCTTTTTTTTCTTTTTTAAACCAAGAATTGGGCAAAGACCAATTCTTGAGTTATACTGCAAAGAACACTTTGGTTTTAGCTCATGGCTTTGAAATGATCACAAACTGTTAACAAAACATTATTCAAATTCAGTTTGGAAATTACTGGGTTTATTTATTTAGAAGCTTTAATTTGTTTTGTGTAGCAGGAGACCTGATAAGATAGTAGGGTTAGTTATTAAAAACTGTAAATCAGTCAGTAAATAAAAAGAATGGGACCTCAGTTTACCAAACTGAATTCAGAAGATGATGGTATTTACTCAGAAGCCAGGATTATAAAAGGAAAGAAGAAAATTAAAATGAGGGATAGAGATAATCAGGAGAGGCTGGGAGCATGGGGAATGTACAGTGCTGGAATCAAAATTTAAAAATGAAAACAGGGACTATGATATGACCAAGAATATATTCATCAGCAGTACTGTAATTACTGATGTTATACTCTTTAACCAAAAGAGTATGCCCATGTTTACAAAGTGAAGTAAAGAGTCTCTTGATTCATCGGGTGGTTCTGTGTTGCAATAGGAGTTGTATAAATCTGTTATACAAGTTATGGTCCATCAAGAGAGCTTTATTCTGACTCAGGATGCCATTGTATGCATTGATTACAGGGTAGACTATTTCTCCTTAGTGGAAGTTCTTTTATCTACTAAGTTTTTTTGAGCACCTATTATGTGCCTGGCATTTTCAAGATTAGACCACAGCTTTATGTTATGTGTAATTTTATGGAATTAAACTAGTTCAGTTACTAGGTCATTCCAAGTAGGATTGTTCAGGCTCCAAAATCAGTTGATTATTCTTCTCCATCTGTTACACAGATTGAACCCCGACCTGTGAATTGAAATTACTAAGTGGGTAGTCTGGTCTAGTTGTTAAATGATTTAAATAATTTACCCCGTTGGTTTGTGGTCTTATTTAGTAGCTTTGAGGCCGAGCTGTTCACTCTATTGATAAGGAGTTTAGCAACCAGTGGTTATCAAGATAAGCCTGCAGACATGACTTCCATGAGTGAATAAAAATCTGGTCAGATCTACTTTATTACATGCAAAAGAGAAATCAAGTGTAAATCTTTTAATTTAGCTCTATGTTCTATAAAAACATGAAGGAAAAATACTATTAGCATTTAAAAATTATGAAATAAAATAAGAAAATAAGATACTACTTTTAGTTTTTTTTTAAGTTCAGGTTTATTGTGCATAAACATCAAAATATTTGTACAAGACAGGTTCTTGTTCTTTTTAATGCCCTTTGAATCCCTCTAAGGGTGTAAAATTTCTGTTATTACCCTCCTGGGGTAGTGTGGTGATGATATGACAGCACTTTTCAAGCTATTTCTGCCTCAAATTGAGATATCATTATACTGTACATTGAAAATGAACTTCAAATAAAAGCATTTGATGAGAGTGTATTAAATATGCCATAGGCCAATTTAATATCAGTTTGTGATTTCATTTTCTATGTACATTTTTTTTTCTTGAAAGGCATTTTTCATTTTCTGTTTCTCGTTTAGAGGAAGTATGTAGGTTAGGCCACAGAATCTCAAATAATTCATCTTTCCGTACAGTAACAAACGGAAGGGCAGGAAGTTGAGATTTTGTAAAGGTTGCCTTCGGTGATTACCCCTTTGCATATAATTTCCATGGCAGAAAAGGTAACAAATCAGATAAACATTGCTATGTTATAAATAGGGTTGTTCTCATTAAAATAGGACCACTAGATATGGGAGGGAGGCGTTATATCAATAAGAAGGGACCATCATAATAACTGATTCCATTTTTAAAGGAAGCATAGATTAGTTGTCACTTGGGTGTCTGCTATTTAGGGATAGATTGTATGTCTTCTTGACGGTACTAAGCTTTCAGTTCTCACATCAAAATGATCTAGAGTTTGCCTACCTAAAATCTATGAACTTGGGCCCTCGGGGCAAAATTTCACATCTCTCTACACAGATCTCTATTCTAATATGTCTGTGACTTAAAGAGTTCTTATCAGTCAGATTGAGTAGAATATCAAAGCTAGTATCTGTCATGCTTGATTTGAAAGGAAAATTTTTCTTTGTAGCAATGTGTGTTTGTTGAGAGATGCTTCAAGTGTGAGTTTAGATTTTTCTCTTATCCTGTTGAATACGCATGTTTAAGAGGCTTGAATTGAACTTCTTTTGATGTGTTCTCCACCGGCACTTAAATAAGGAGTGTTTCTTGGAGCGGTAATGTTATGCTTCTGCCAAAGAGGTAAATAAATACTTAGCAGCTTAGTTGGTAGATAGAATTTTCACTGGAGAATATGAGATAGATGGACAAATGAAGATTTTTTTTCCTGATTTCCCCTCTCCCCAATCTGTTTCTAGGCAACTAGTCTTGCATATTTCCCCCTTCTCTTTTACTTACTCACTTGATACATTTTATTGATACTTATTTTAGATATTCACAAAGAATAAAGAAATGAAGTCTCTTTCCTCTAAAGCCTCTTCTAAGTAGATGATCATGATACAATGTAATACATATTATTATAATGGGGGACAGGATCTCTTTCCAGCCCTTCTTTCCCAGCAAGTCACTAACGCGTATTCCAGTACTCCTCATTCACAGCAAAGACTCTTACCGTAGTCATTCTAGCCCCTGCTTTGGGGAGGATCCATAGCTTTCATCTCTCTTTTTCCTATCGGTCTCTTGTTGTATTCTCTCGCTGTGTTTTCTGTTTGCGTCTGTACCAGGTTTTTGAAAGCAGGTTCTGGAATCAGAGTTGGTTCATGAGGAAGCTTTTATGCCTTCTCAGCAGAAATGTCACAGTAAGATTGCCAGCGGCCTAGTCTTGGGAAGTGATTAGAGATTATGTCTTTCTTAGTTTTTTGGTTGTTAAAATGTTGTAAGAGCTTGGCAAAAATGAATAGTTACTGACTTTACATCAGTTTCCCATGTTCATTTGGAAAATTTACTTGTCTGTGAAATCCCAGAGTCTTACCATTGTTCTATTAACCCCTTGCTTTTCCGTGTCTTTGTCGCTGGACTCCTGAGAAATCAAATAGGCTTTGTGGTACAAAGGTATTGGCCTCTGCGTATTTATCTTTCCTCTGCCCTGCTGTGCTCCAGACATCTGGTACACTGGTATTGGAGGGATTGTGGGCGCTGGAGCGCCCCTCATTTTCTTCAGGGTAATGGGAGCTATTGTGGACTGGGCATCCACAGTGCACAAAGCACTCTAACGTGTATAATTTTAAAAAATTAAATCTCTATGAACTAGATATTTCCATCTCATTTTTTCAGATGAAGGAGCTAAGTCTCAGGAGACATTAGGTACCTTGCCCAAGATTATGCACCTAGTAAACGTTGAAGCTGGGATTTAAACCAAGCAGTCTGTCTCCAGAACCTATACTTTCCACCGTTAGGTTAGAACAGCTCCTGTGTTGTGCACATACGTGTTGGGCACTGTGCTAACAAGTCTGAGGAGCACTACCTCCAGGATCTGCTCTACCTCCCACGTCTTGGGAGGTAGAAGTCTGTTTTCGGCTGAGTGACCTCATTTTTCTCTTCTGCAAAATGAACATAAGAATACTTGCCAGTCTTAAGAGGTAGTTCAGAGGGTCAGATAAGCTGGTATTGGTGTAATCCTTATTTCTCCCCTTCTCTGAGATCCAAGCTTTTGGTTTGTGGGTAAGGCCTAGTCTTTCTCATTATGTGTGAGCATCCTAGATTGGGTATCTTCAGGAGACTGTCATCTTCTCCTCCTCTCAGCTCCAGGCTGGCTCTTTGTCCTGACTGTGCCGCAGGAGCTCCAGCCCCGGGGAGTCCGTGTCCTCGCTCGGAGCCACCGTTGTACCCGCTCACGGCAGCTCTGAGTGAAGTACTGTGTGAAGGGAGGGTCTTGAAGGACACACAAACTCTGTTTATCTCTTGTCAGAATAACACCAGAGATTCCTGGTGGTTGTGAGGGACATACCACAAGACCATCACCAATTCTCAACCTAAAAAAAATCATCACAGCACATAATTCCTTCCTTCAGGTTACTAAAGTATAAGTGAAAAATACAGATGATCTCTCTAGACCTTAACTACTTATCTCACTTGATGAGCAATTTTTGTACTGTCTGGAGCACTTATTGAAACAAATTCACACATCTTTTCTACTGATTTCCTTTTGGAGCATTTGGTAGTTTTGTTCACACAAATGTGTCTGAGTCATCATTGCATTTGACATTTCAGTCTTTAATTTATCTGAAACTCCAGTTTTGTGGCTAGGACCTATCACTTTCATAAACATTTCCATATTCCCCTCATTCTGTCATCAACACTTAGAATCAACTAGCAGTTAATTTTGTTTGTTTCATTTCTTAACAAGAAAAAAGTTTTTATCACTTTATTTACAATGGCCATAGCACTAAAACTAAGCACTCTGAGAGCCTAGCTGTACCTTGGCCGGTCCGGGCAGCTTGCTCTTCACTCTCATCTTTATGACCTGTGTGATTCAGAATCAAGTCTCTGCAAGTGACAAATTACTATATATCACTGGAACATCAGATGTCACTCAGGAATTGTGGAAGCTATAAATGGTGTGCAAATGCTCAGGATCTGCTCTATGTGTACTTCTGATCCCTGAGTCATGGAAAAGTGGACCCTACCCTTCCTTTTCTTACTTATCTGTGGCACTGATTCATTTGCACGTACAGGTAAATACTTACTAGTAAATGACCCAAGAGCTTTGGGGAAGTTGGTTTTCCTTAGAGACTTGTAAGCTATAGCTTTCTTTGGTTGTCTTCAGAAACAAACACGGAAGATGTGCCTTTTATAACATAAACTATGGGATTTTAAAACATTTTAAATGAAGTTTGTGAAAAAGTATGGAACATTTAACAGGTACAAGCGTGTGTACTGAGTGAAGTTCCCTCTCGTGATTCACTTTCAGCAAACTGTTCATTGCCCCTTCCTGGAGGCACCCAGTGTCACCAGTTTCTGGCAGATCCCTGTGGACAGAGTCTGTGCACATACAAGCAATCCCCATGTTTACGTATAGCCCCTGTTGTTTTATGTAAATGGTAGCATATACTTTCTGCATCTTGCATAAGATTCGTAGTATTAATGGCATCTCGAAGCTTTTTATGCACCAGGATGTCAAAGGCCGCACTGTCTGTCTCACAGCGGCATCACGGACCATTGTACGGACACACCACTGTTAGCCTTTATTGGGGGACCTTTGGGTTCCCAGTTTTTTGATATAT
The DNA here is from genome assembly GCA_004024845.1 of Tonatia bakeri. Classification (NCBI taxonomy): domain Eukaryota; kingdom Metazoa; phylum Chordata; class Mammalia; order Chiroptera; family Phyllostomidae; genus Tonatia; species Tonatia bakeri. The sequence goes on from PVIA01012268.1 coordinate 29,220, forward strand.
TCAGGGAATAACCTTTTATGTCTTTTCTATTATACATAAGTGCAAGTAAATATTGAGTACATTTCTAGAATTAGGATTGCTGAGTTGGTGGTATGTTCTTGAAAATTGATCCCTATAGGGGTTGTTTCAATTTATAACGCTGTCATCAATGTATGAGAGGGCTTGCTTCTTCATATTCTCATAACAGGGTTTTTGAATGTAAGACACTGACTAATTCTGTCACCCTCTAATGTTTCTAGATTACTGGTGGTTTATGGTGGGTCGGAACTTCCAGGGGTTTATTTACATGAAAAATTGAGGAAGTGCATGCATTACATACAGTATCCCAAGAGAGAGTCAAGTTGCACCACTTTGGTTTCGAGACAGGGAGTAGTACAGGAGACAGACACCAAGGGTAAATCTGAGACAGTGTTGTATGTCAGTCTGTCCTCCAGGTGTTCTGTTGGAGGCTTAGGGCAAGAAGATAGTATCAAAAATTAGTAAAAGCTAGAGTGAGCTGTTTCACAAAAAGGGGGCTTTGGGAGTGTAGCACGTTGCATAGGTACCAATAGCAGCAACATCCATCTGTAGTAAAGTCAACTCCTTCGTGAGACACGCACAGTGGGCATTGGGGGGATCACACTGAACGTCAGTACCCTTGACTTTAGCTGTTGTCGTCCACAACGTAGATGTTAGTGGGAATCAAACGCTACATTGGTACATTTGCGGGACATCTGAACCCCAAAGCTGTCCCTTTTTGACATCAGCAGGGAGCTGGGGACCATCAGAGGTTAGAAGAGATTAGGAGGAAGATGGTAGATCTTGTCTGACAGCACAGACGACCCATCGTGGTATATACTTCTAAGGTACTTTCTTGGAAACCTCAGCATCATTAAGGAGAGACTGGGGAAATACGACTGTGACTTGTGTTGTGAATGACTGTTACCTGTTTTTTCTGGCCTGTGGACTGCAGGCTACACATGGGATTATGGAATCATGCCTGTTCTTAAGTAAAACATAAAACAGCATTTCTAAATACTAAAAAAAACTTGCTTACCTCTCAGAAACATGATTTGTTGGAGTGAAAGGACTTTGTATCTTTGTATGCACACACTTGCGGATGGTAACAAGGTAGAAAGACTTAGCGTGTCATAGAAGTAGCTTCCGTTAAAATGATATTGGCTGTTGGCTATTCTACGTGAGTACGAGATTGTGGAAAAACACCTAATCTATCCTAGCTATTCATACTAATTGTGATAGTGAAACTAGCCAGTAACTTCAAAATTAGATCATGGGAAAGAGAACAGAATAAATATTTTCATGCTACAGTACTTTATGCAAAATGTCCACAAACCTTAGAATAAAACAGTAGATGGAAACAGTTATAAATTTTAGATACATGCTTATAGTCAGAGTACACTGTGCAACATTAGCAATGTTTGGTAGGCAAAAGCATATTCTAAGGATTCCCTGAGACATGTAATGCAAGTTTTGTACTACTTTCTCTTGCTCTTTTTAGTTACAGGATTTTGCTGGTATGAATTTTATACACTTAGGTTTTTAACTTAGATTGAAAATCTGTTTGTATTGTGTGTGTATATATTTGTATATGTCTTAGTGGCATTTTTATCGATAAGCATATTGATGGTATTTTATTAAAAGCATACACATTTCACTAGTATAAATAATTCAAGAACTTTGGTGCTAGAAAACTGGTTTCTAGATTTATCTTCTAAGGAGTAATATAGGGAAAAGTTAAGTTTTGCTAGGTTCTCAGAGGACACAGGATTCTACAAAATTAGATAATGTTTGAGAAAAATAGGCTTGGTTGGAATCAGGCTAACCGGGGTTCAAATTCTTACACCATTCCACCAGCTATGGTTTTGGCTGAGTTACTTAACCTTTCTGCGGCTCACTGTCTTTAACGTAGACTAGAGGGCTACTGCTGCCTGGCTTTTTGTAGAACAGAAATAAATGAAACAATGGATGTAAATAGTCTGCTGCTTTGAATCTTTCTGGAAGAAGGTGAGGTCTAATTAATAAAATAGAAAGTGTATGTATTATGTCTGACATGGATTGCCTGGTGAACAGATGTTCTTATAACCATAGAGAAAGAACAGTAAAACTTTGTTTTTTTAAAGGATCACTCAAGTTTTACCCAGTTTATCCACCAGGGGGATAGTTGCCCTTCCTCCATCCCTGTACAGGGAAGTCAGTTTTGTTACCGATCTTTATTGAGTGAGGTAGGAGTCAGGGACTGTGAGTGCAAATCTGCATTTAATTAATATTTTTACTGTTTCTTAGATTAACTCTTCACTAGGTCTTTATATCCTAGTTCCTGTTTTGAGGATTAAGTCTTAATGATAGTGAAATCTGATGCATCTGCAAATTTAAACTGTATAAATTTTGAAATGATCAGATATAGACTTAATATATGTATATTTGACATTTTCTAATTTAAAGGGAAAGAAGAAACTATTGAAAAATCTAGTAAATTCCAATAGAAGATAGCTATAATTCAAAGAAACAAGTTTTTTTTTCTATTGACTCTTTAAAAATTAATGTGTATTATATATTCAAATAGACTACACTTAAAATAATTTTATTATAGAAAATTTCAAGCATACGTAAAACAAGATGTAGTATAATAAACCACTAGGGACCCTTCACACATATTTACAGTTACCAGTATGTTGCCGATGATTGTAGCAAATTCTTCACATGCGTCAGTTTCATTTTGAATCCCCAGATACTGGGAAGAACTCCCTATAAAAACTGTACACCATCATCATTCCTGTAAGAGAGCAGTGATGTTTCTCTGATATCAGATAGCCAGCTGGCATTCACGTTTCCTCTCCTAGTAGCCATCTTTGTTTTAATAGTTCATGTCAGTGTCCAGACAACATCTATGAATTGTGATACTGTTAATATGTCTCTTAAATTTCTTTTAATCTAGATTTCAAATTTACTCTTTAAAATATGGTTTTCATTTCTTGACAATTTTTTTGGGGGGGTGTGGAATAAAACAGGTTTTTATCCTGGACAGCAGAAATTCTCAACTTTTTGGTCTCAGGTCTCTTTTATACTCTTAAAAATACTGAAAATCTCAAAGAGCTATTATTTGTATAGACTATATCAATATTTACTGGATTACAAAATAAAATAACCCTGGCTGGTGTAGTAATAACCCTAGCTTAGTGAATTGAGCACCAGACTACCAAGCAAAGAGTCATTGGTTCGGTTCCCAGTCGGGGCACATGCCTGGGTTGCAGGCCAGGTCCCCAGTTGTAGGGGGCCGCGTGAGAGGCAACCACACATTGGTGTTTCTCTCCTTCTCTTTCCACCTCCCTTCCCCTCTGCCTAAAAATAAAATAAACTAAAATACATAATTTAAACTATTTACTTATTTTAAAATAACAATAGTAAATCCATTATCTTAGTGTCTGTATAAGCATATAATAGTAAATCCATTATATTAGTATATATATAAGCATAATCTTTATGAAACAGTTTCAAAATTAAAAGCATATAAATGGTACTGTTTTATATTTTGGTAAATCTCTTTAATGTCTGTCTTAATATTAGATGGCTGGATTGTCATATCTACTCTTGCATTCAGTCTATTGTAATATGTTGTTTTGGTTGAAGTTTCCGAAGAAAGCCTGCTTCACACAAGCATGACTTGGGAAAAGGGAGGTCTATTGGAAGTCTTTCCATTTAATGGTGGGCATTTCTTCTTTGATACTACACCAAAACTTGACAAGTGGTAGCGTCTTAAATGTTAGTTGCAATGTGAAGTTTGAAACTCTGTCAATTAGCTTTTCATACTCTTGTTACTTTAAAAAATATCGGTCTGCCTTACACTTTGAATGGATCCTTTACTCATGTACCATCAGGCATTAGTCATTTCAAAAATACTGTTTTGCCCTGTTGTGCAGGTCTTCCAAATGTGGACATACTTTATTATGAAGTATTTTAAAATTATGTTCATGAATATTACCACCTATTTCCTTAGAAAATTCTGTAGCTAAGGGAAAACTGTCAAGTTCCTGTTGGTGGATTCAAGGTTTTCACAAACTCTGATTTTCTCTTGAATGCTTAAGGTGTATCATGAGCAACAAATTCTGTCAGTGTTTTTCTTGATGTGATAGTCTCACTTCATTTATTTTTGACAAAATATTTGCCAAATATTCAAAACTGAATAAACATCATTTGTTAAATAAAAATGGCTTTCCATGGGGGAAAAACAACAACAACAGCTTTTTCCACTGAGCCACACCAGGCAGGGCAAGTGTTGATATTTTGAGCAATTATTTTTAGATCTATGGATATAGGATAGTATGATAAAGAATATTATGTAATTAAGGGAAACTAAAGTAATGACCACAGAAATAAAAACTGATTTGTATATGGAATATTTAGTAATATGCTTTTTCCCCACTTCCAGGTTAAAAAAAAAAATCATGACTGAATCTGCATCCAGCACAAGTGGGCAAGAGTTTGATGTATTCAGTGTCATGGATTGGAAAGATGGAGTAGGTACATTGCCAGGAAGTGACTTAAAGGTAAGCTATCTTTATTACATAGAATTATGTGTGTGGCACACATGTACATGTATTTATTAAAATAAATCTCATACATATGTAAAATAAGAATCAAAAACACTAGGCATGATTCTGTAGGTTTTACGTGGTGCTTAGACCTCTACAGTAAACTCTCAACGACAATTTGAAATGCTCACGGTTTGGGAAAAGCCGTTGTCACTGGGGGTAGGAGACTAAGGAATATTTTGGCAACATGTGCTCATTTTGTGGAAAGTGAATTACAGCCTCAAAGAGGATCATCTCAGGTTTGGTTTTATCTTGACGGCCAATGAATGTGACAGTTGTAGGCTTAGAAGACCTGGCTTCATATATTTGTAGTAATGGGTTTTGTAAGTTTCGGTAAATAACCACCTTCCCTGTGCACTAGTTTTCTCATTTAAAAACTGGATAATGATAAAATATTGAATATACAGGATGATTTGCCTCCCTTGAGTTATTCATAGTGTAGATATGGGTTTTTACAGAATCACATGTTCAAAAGCTGGTTCTTCCTGTGAACCAGACTGCTTTTGCATAGATGAGGACTCTCTTCAGAAAATGATCCTTTCCTTTTGTATGCTCCTTTTCTAGGGGTTCACCCTGCCCCTTTTCCCCAGGACCCCAAGTGCTCTCAGGGACCACATCTGCTCCCCCATGAAACATGGTTATGCAAGCGCCCATCTGGGAAATCAGTCCCCTTCACCGCTCATTTCAAATTTGCTTTTTTTCTGATCCTATTGCTGGGACCTTGAACTTATCTGTGGCCTTTTAGACTTTGTGTATGTACTTGGTCACTCGCATGTTTGAACTTCCCATCTCTGTAACAGGCTGTCTGTTGGCTTACCTCTCTCATGCTTGGTGTTCTGTACTGTCTTGAACAGAAATTCCTGCCCCCTAATGGCTTCTTGTAATCCAATCCCTTTTAGTGTTTCCTTGACAAGGATCTCAGCCCAGCCTGTTCTTCATCCTGAGATTTGGACAGTCTGTTATTGGAAAAATACTTGGATTTTGGTGGGGTTAGGTTTAATGAAGGGCAGTGTGCCAACATATCTATCTGAGTTTAGCTCAACAAAACTATTACAGTCAGGTTTAGTGAAATCTGGAGAGATTTTAGTTTTGTCTGTGTGATCTTGAATAAGTCATTTGGTGTCTTTGGGCCAGTTTCCTCTGGCAAAATAGGGATTAAATAAATACCAAGGATTTCATGTGCTCTGACAGTCTCTGAACGTTCATCTGGATTAGATATGTGGGAAGAGAGTACTGGGATTTTTGAGAAAGAAGGAACTGTCCCTCTGACTCCGACATCAGCCACATGTTAGCTGCATGGGCTCAGTCAAGCTACCTCAGTTCCCCAATGTTCAGAGTCTTTACCTGGAAAGCAGAGATGTAGGGTCTATGTTGTAAAAGGTGGTTATGAGGATTCAGAAATATGTAAGGAAAATGCTTAAATTAATCTGTTCCGACTTTGTGATATGATATGTAACTGCCCTTTTCATTGCTGCATTCATTCCCTTGTAGTTTTTTATCCCTTTTGAGTGTTTTTTGGGGTATCAGGTAGATAATGGAATTTGTAATTTTAGTTAGATTTTGACAATAGAGTATAATTTTCATCCCTAAGAAATTTAGATTGCTTGACATTTTTTCTAAGCAATGAATTTTAGGAAATAACCTGTTGCTTTTGTTAAGGTAATAAGGTAGCGAAGCCATTTAGCAGGCTATTAGAATCTGAGTTATTTGGTCTGACTTCTGGTTCATCCAACTGAGCAGTTGCTGTGTATCCAGTTCACTTCGTGCATTGTGGATTGTTTGATACTCACTTAAAAAATAATTTAAAAACTTATTTTCTACCTTCCTACCCTTTCTATTCCAGGAAATTCAGAGACTAGCCAGTTGATTATATTGCTGAGGATTTCTAATTCACTTGCTCCTTCTATGAAAATTTGAGTTGCTTAAGAGATCTGTGAGATTAATTTTTCACCAATTTAAGATGTTAGAAAGAACTTGGAATAAATCACGAAATTTCCTCTTTCACATCAAGCTTTGCTTACTTTATGCTATTAAAGCGTGGGTTATAGATGTGTGAATTTCCTGATAAACAGTATGCTATTATTCCAAGACAACCAGCTGAGGTTAACTCAGCTAATGCAATCAGCTAATACACAGAAGTCATTTTCTTCTCATGGGAGCAGGTTTTTATATGCTGCAGTACGTTGCCATTTCGAAAGAATTTTTTTCTGTGAAAGCCTTCTGATTGCTGGCCAGTCAAGTTATATGCAAGTATCACTCTTCTGCTTAAAATCCTTGGGCAGTTGTCTGATTCTTTCATGATAAAGGTCGGGTACCATCCGTGTGCCACCAGAGTTTTTTTATGGCCTGGCCTTAACCTTCCTCTCTGCCTGCATCTCACTTCATTACTCAGTGCCACCCTGTTTCCTTGCCAGCCAAACCACCAGTGGAAGACCTCACACCTTTTTTTATTATTCCCTGTTGCTGGAATCCCCTGTACCCCCATATGGGGCTAACCAATCCTTATATGAAGCCAGTGCAAAAGCTCTGTGTTTTGGTGCAGTAATGGTATAAATAATAGAGAACTTTGATGAACATTTTACCTGCATTTTTTTATTTAATGCCTATATTTAACCTTTGGAGGAATGTGGTTTCTCCTACTGTTGTCAGTTTACAGATGGGAAATTGAGACCCACAGTGGTTGTCATTTGCTCGAGGTCAATTAGTTATTGGTAGCACTGTGTCCTAAAATAAGGCTTTTTGATATTAATTCTCTTACCACTGTTGTAGTACAGTCTAAAGAGAGAAAACATTTTCGTATCAAAAGAGAGATGCAAGGACAATGTTACAGCATTTTAAGGAGGTATTATTTTAGTTGGAAGGATCAGGAGAGCTTTGGAAAACACGCGTTATGTGAGCTCCAGGTGCCTGAAAATGGGTAAGGGTCTAGAGTGTATGTGAAGACTTGGGGAGGCAGGGACAGGAGGAGGTGAAGAGAAAGGCAGGCAGCTGGAAGAGGGACTAGCATAAGAAAGTATAGTGTTGGGGGTGAGGAGCAGGGAGCAAGTGTCCACTGTCCCTATTTAAAATCTTGTAGTCATTAAGCAGACATTTTTGCTTAAACAAGCTTTGGAAACTTTACCATTGCTTAATGTGTTCTTTGAAAATGAAAATTAGTATTTTAGGTTGTTATCTCAAGGCTAGCCATAAGAACAGGCAGGCAGTAAGTGGTATGGAAAGGTGTATGGTAAGGCTCCCTTTCCCTAAAGCAATTTCTCTACCTGAACTTCTAATTATGTCTGAAATTTATCCGCTGAGGATAATTCCTCCGGGTCATAAGGATTTAGTTTTTCAGAGTCCCTGGGTAAAATGCAGATATACCTTTGAGAGCGATAGCATCTTTTCCAGTAAGAATAGTTACCACTTAGCAGCAGCAATACAGAAACCCGACTGGAAAATTCACTGCACTTAGTGCACAGTTTGCCCCATCTTGATTAGTGCTCAGACCAGTTTAGTTAGCAAATACCTTTGCCCTTAAAACAGATTGGTGAGTAGAACTAAATTTTAGCATTAAGCATAATGAAACAAAAATAGTGACTTCAGTGTTTTTTAATGATCTATTATTAAAGACAAGCAAAAAAATAGGCAAAAGATCCTTTGCCTTTACAAGCAAAAATAAAGAAGAGAATGGAATCAATTAAAGGTAATTCAAGCCAAGACAAACAAACAAAACCTTTGCTAGTCTTTATGTATTTTAGACATAATTGTTTTCTGATTGACCTAGATGTATCCACTTACAGAAAATGTTACAATGTTAGCTAATGTGTTTAATTTGCTTAATAAAGCCCTTTGTAAAGTTTATAATTTTGATATTCTTGGTTAGATTGGAGCGACTTGATAAATTTTCACATTGCTTTTTGGATTTCTAAGTTAAAAGAATAACTTCAAAATATAATTTGTTATTTCAAGTTTTCCTGGTTCTAAAACCATTCATAAAACCATTACCAACTTCAGAACCTGAGAGTTTTATTGAAAAAACAGTAAAGGTGTCTGTTTTTCTAGAATTTCATCTGTGAAACTCCAGTGATGTTAATGACACCGAGCAACCTGTGTTGTCCAGCACTTTCTACAGCAAAATAATATTGTGTAAGAGACAGAAAATCCAGATCAAGAAGCCAGAAAAAAATGATCCCTCTGTCTTTTTGCATGTGATAGGATCCTTAAAAAACACCTCAAGGTTAATTTCTAAGATAAAGTAATTGTGGTTAGAATAGATGTTCTTTACCCTTCAGGATTATAGGATACCTCTGAGAATGTGAGGAACTTTATGAATCCTGTCCCCAGAGAGATATGTATGTGCCCGTATCCTGGTTATGCATACATTTCATGGGGCTCATTCACCCCTAAACGTCCATCCGTGGATCCCTGGCTCACAGGGGTCAACTCTTTCCCTACATGCCATCTCATCTTTACTTTGTGCTTAAACTATAGGTCAGTTTTGTAGGCATTAAATAGTAGGAGAAGGAAAAGATAATTGGGATTAAATGTTGTATTATGGGAACATCACCTTTTAACTTTGAAAGTGTTTGAGCCTAAAGCTTTGGGGGGTCATAGGTCTGCATTTCTATTTGATGATTTCACTCAGTGGTGTTCTCTTCCTCAGTGTTTGAATTGCAGGGTAGTTTGTAGTTTAGCAGCAGTTTGTAAACTTATGCCCCAGGGGACTTTATTTGTAATTGAAATGTTTGGTGCTATTTCATACATTTTGTGATTGTCAAGTAAGTATGAATAAACACCTGCACGTAATAAAAGTAAAATTACTTTCCTGGATTGAATTATCAAGTTCATGCCTGTTTTTTTTAATTTTTTATTAGAACTGGTGTTCTATCATATTTTTAATATCATTAATTAATAATCATTATGGCTTGTTTTTCTACTCTTGCCCAGTAGATGGTACTGTCAGCTTTATTTTGAAATATTCTGTTTTCACAGTTGATCATTTTAAAATTAAATTTTTTTCCCAAAAACTTATTTTTAGGTCTTTTGTCCCAATTAACTTTTTGCCATCTCCTATGCTGACATTTTTTAGGTGAACATATTAGCTATAGTATGCACATCTTACCTCGAAATTTGTGTCTGGAATAT
>PVIA01012269.1:0-38825 GCA_004024845.1 Tonatia bakeri
AATGCACTGAAGTGAACTGCTCCAAAGTTAGGAATTGACACGGAGAGAAAACCCACTTCTTTCAGCTTGTTGAACAGAGTTCAGAACTCTAGTCCATGTACTTTGTTGGACACGGGTTGAAAAGGATCTGCTCTACTGGAAAAGATAGTGTTTTCACTGTTCTGTAGAATCATGCGCAGATATGCTACTTTCCCAGGCTGTTGTAAGAATTACCCTCTAACAGCAAGATTGTGTTTAAATTGCGTGAACAGAATCCTTACTCATTGAAGTCCTGAAGAGGAAAGAAACTCTAATGTGCAAAATGCTATGAAGTACTGTACCACGTAAAGTGTTTAGGGCAGTTCTGTTATCTGTGTATTGAGTAGTACAGACTGGCAGAAGCCAGGTTTTTCAATATGCAGGTTGAATGAATCTAAGTGTGTATTTTCTGTGAAAAGTGCATGTCTCTCAGAATGAACTATAATGAATGCGTCTAAAGTTGGAAATTCACACACAGAGAAAACCCGCTTCATTAAGCATGTTGCACCAAGTTCATAATTCTGGTCCATGTATTTCGTTGGACACGGGTTGCAATGTCTCTGCTCCCCTGGAAAGCAATGTTTTCACTGTTGTGTGAGAATCATGCTCAGATATGCTACTTTTCCAGTAGTTTTGTAGGAGTTACCATGTAAGATTAAGATTGTGTTAAGATTGTGTTAACACAATCTTAAATGTTCCTTTGTAAGGCTTGATTTGAGGTCTGGAGGAGGGACTGCAGAGAGCACCTACGTGGTTTGTTCTGCATTTTTGGCAATGTCACTCACATACCAGAAGCACTTCATGCAAAAGCCCTTCTTTTTTGGTATTAGGAATAAACCAATCCCTTGATAACAGGCATGAAATCTGCCCACCTGTCTTGCTATTAGAGAAGGGGAAAGGGCTTACTGTCTGTGGGTGCCTGTGGGAAGACGTTGTGTGGGCAGGAGAATGTGAATATGGAGTCGGGAAGGGATGAGAGATGAATGCTGAAACAGGCCTGTTTGATCAGCACGCATGTCTCACAGTAGCTAGTGTATTAAATACAGGTATGCATGTGAAGTAGTTACATGGGGCTTGTGTGTAGTAAACATTCAGTACACAGTGGCTGCTATTCTAATCAATAACCACAGAGCGTACTTGTATTGGTCAGGAATGATCTGATTTCAAGTGACAAAACCCTCGTTAAAACTACCTCAGGCAAAAGGGGAGCTTTTAAAATATATGATTCAGAAAACTTGAACTCCTATAACTAAAGATACAACAAAAAAATGGAAAAAAATACAGACAACACAGAAAAAGTTTAATTTCCTTACTAGAGGAAAGTGCCTTACAAATCGATAAAATAAGTTAAAAGGAAAAGTGTTAAAATTATTATACTCATTCAATAGACCTAAAACTTCAACATTAACAAGCAACATGATTCAAATAAAGAACACTTACATGTCATTCTTTGAAAATCAATTTATGATTTTTAATGTTGATGGAGGCATAGTGAAATGGACATCCTACAAGCTAATGGTAGAACTGTACTTCAATCTTTCTTGATTAAAATTTTTCGACTAGTCAAAAGTTACAAATGTTTATACTCTTAGATCTAATTATTTTGTCTTTGGTTATTTTTCATTAAGAAAATAGAATTGTATGTAAAATTACATGTATAATAATATTCATTTCCATACCAAAACTAGGGGATTTATTATTTAAAAGGTAGCACTTACATAAGAAACATTTCTCTGCAACCCTTAAAAACCATTTTCAATAAATAACATTGAAAAAAGCACATGATATAAAAAGTAAAAAATGATTGGATTAGGTATTCTATATATACAATATGACTCCAATTTTTAAATGCACTGTACATACATTTCATCCAAAGTATCACAGACATGAAGCTTTTGTGTATAACGTGCTTTAATCACATTCAGCTATATCTTGTTTTTCCTTTTCCTTTAATCTATCCTTGTCTACCTGGTGCTTATGCTGCCATTCGACTAACTGTATTATCAGTTATTCACCTTTAGAAAGCTAGAGGACTTCAATCCAACCCTCATATCCAAGTCCAGGAGAGGAAAAAAAAGGCCAATTTGTTCATTTTCCATTCTACTTGAAATCTTAATTTTCTTATTTTCTTGACAAATATTTGGGCTAGTTATGAGAAGGAGGGAGGAAGGAAAAAGGAAGAGGGTCTGGAACCAATTCCAGGAAGTAGGTGCTTGGCTGTGTGATGTAGTAAAATGGGTAGAAGTTTTCTTTAGAGAAGCCTGAGCATCTCCGATAGCTCCACCAAGTTCTTGCTATGTGACCATAAACAACTCACTGAAACTCAGTCTCAGTTCCCTCACCAAAATAGCAACAGTATACCTACCTGGTAGGGCTATTATGAAGATTGGAAATAATGTATATAAATGATGACTATTATTATTATATCCACTTAATGTCTCCAATATAAAATAGGTCCCCTAATTTAAACCCTAATATTAAATATTCAGTATGATTTTGGACAAGGAATTTAATTTCTCTGTGCCTCAGCTTTCTCACCTATAATATAGTAACAGTGATATTCCTCACTAGACTCCAATTCCCCTTGTTTTGTAAAAAGGGAATGCAAGAAAAAAGCAGTGTTTATTCTTGATGCAAACCCCCCACACACATTTATTACTTCTCATGACCCATTTCATTAACTGATTGTTTACAATATATACCATCCAGGATCGCTGTAAAGAACAGTATTAACTATCATCATCGTCATCATCACCATCATCATCATTATGAACATCATCCATACTAAGTACCTTTATTCTCCTTACACTGTCAGACCCAGTTGCTGATTTTTGGTTTGGAAAACATTTCTGTTAACCATGAGCATAATTTAGCCCTTTGGTCTTAGTCCACAAGATCCCTTGATCGGCCCAGATGTACTGTCAACGGGCACACTGGGTTTGAGGGTCCTGTGACATCTGTTCTCCATGCTCAGAAGACTTTGGCAACTGCGTGAATTGTTTCATTGTTAAAACTCTCTGCTCAGTATGGACACCCCAAGGCTGTTTAACACCATAGCCAAAACCATTAAAACTCAGCCTATGGAAACAGGAACATGGAAAAGACAGTGGCCCACCATCAGTGGCACAGATACGACAGTGAGTGTAGTTCAGGCAACCTCTGGGCTGGCTTTCCTGAACTAAGTTGTCATTTGCAAACTAGGTATGTTACTGTGTAGCTCTTTCCTGTGCTTTAGAGGCAGAGCGAGACCACCATTCAGATATTCTTCCATAGCTAAAAGCCTCCATGGCTTGTGAGTCATTTTAAGGAGAGAAATAAAATAAATCAGAGAAACATACTTCTCTTACTACTATCTAAAGTGATAGCTACAGATTTTATGGGAAAATAAATATACTAAAAAATAATTGAAAGATAAATTGGGACTCAGGGAGTAATAAAACAAAGGAGAGCTACAATGAGAGCTATCCAATTATAATTCTGTGGGGAATAAAAATAATACTTCATCAAGTTCTCTATCACAGAAGGCATTCATTTAGGGCCTGCAATTGTGAATAATTGTTCCAATCAAAGACTTACATGAGGTCACAATAGGTGGTATGTAAACAAATAGTTAATGAAATGAGCCATAAAGAATGAGATAAATAATTCTAACATCAACTTTATAAATGCAGCTTCTCTCTTGCTTTTCCTTGTTATAGAGCAATGAGAAATAAAGGCCAAGTGATGGGTATAAATAAAACCAAAGTGCGTGAACAGTGAAGAGGCATCTGCTAACTGGAGACGAAATGTCAGTCGCCTGCACTATCGGCAGCAGAGCCAGGCTGTCTGAAGAGAGTGGCTCTGACCAAACCCACAAACCAAAGCCACGTTCTAATGTCAGACATGAACCTTACATTTCCTAGCTTAAAGGGTATTTATTTTTAATTTTTAAAATAACCTTAATAGTTACTTGATTCTTTTAGATTATCAAAGGAAATTCTTTTAATCTTTTTTTTTAGTTAAAATAAAATAGAATACAGGGAAGCTTAAGGAAAAATAGTGAAAGTCAAAAGTAATCCCAGCACAAAAAAATGACTGCTTTTCCTATTTTGTGTATTCCATTTTAATCTTTTTTTCTTTGTGTGCATATGTATGTACAAATATATTGCAAAATGACAATCATTCTCTCTATATAATTCATATCCTGCTTTTTTCATACTGATTGTCATTTTAAACCCAGGACTAACAAATTTGGTTGTCTAAAATATAGTATTTTAGAAGCAGCAAATTAGAAAAGAGATTTCAGACCCATTAAAAAGAACTATGCTCTCAACTGTCAAATGAATGTCTGAGAGTGTAAGTTAGAAAAATGTTGGAGTGAATAAAATAATAATCATTCAGGATTAGAAGGGAACTCAGAAAAAAACATAATTCAGCACTTATGCAAATATTTAATCCCTTCTAAGACATCCTTGCTGTAGGAATACCCTAGTGACAAAGATTGCAGTACAATTGACCCCTGAAAAACAGGAAAATTAGGGACCCACCAACTCCCTTCCCATCCCAGTCGAAAATCCATGGATAACATTTTATTCTGCTAAAACAACTGTAGTCAGCCCTTCGAATCCACAGATTCAATAAACCACAGATTGAAAACATTTTCATCTGCTGATGGGAATGTGGAAACACTGTTTTTGATTCAACGTTGGTCGAATCAGTGCATACAAATTCTGGAATGCAAGTAGGAAGTGCCAACTGTATTTACTGAAGAAAAAAATTAAAAATAGGTAACCTCATGAATGGAAGTTTCCCCTCCAAGCACTGATTCAGGGCACAGGCTGCTTCTATGTTTGGCATGCTGCTTCTAAGGCTTCTAGAATCATTAGCACCAAGCCAGTGGAAGGAAAAAGGAAAGATGGTATTTATGGACCAGGCCTGAAAGCGTCAGACATTGCATTCCATTGGTCAGAACCCAATTCCATGAACACATGTAACTGCAAGGGAGGCTGGGAAATTTTGTCTCACTGTGTGCCCAGGGTGAAGAGAAACAAGTTTGGTAAATGACTAGCCAGTTGATGCCACAGTTTTATTCATCAGAAAGTTTATTCTCCTTTGAGTCAAAATTCCACGTAGATTAGTTCTGACTCTGCCCCAGAACAACATAAAATAATTCTAAACCTTCTCCCACAAGATAACCCTCCTGATGTTTGGAGAATGATTTTATGTATCTCTCATATGTCTTTTCCTCAATTTAAATACTCCAAACTTTCTTCAGTTTCTTTATGTGACATTAGTATTAAAGCATAGTCCTTTGGGGACATTCAATATAAAAATAAACGAATTTACACATTTCAGTACTCCCCAAAGGCATGAGTTTCTTAGACATAATATAATAACTAGTATGCATAATAAAACTCTTCAGCTATCTATAAATAACTTTGAGCTTATAGGCAAAGTATAAAACTTTTAAAATATGTCACTGAAAAAATATTAAAATAGAAATAATCCACTGTTTCAAAAAAGTAAGCTTCATGTAACAAGATGTTCCAATGACAGTTGTTTGCCCTGTCCTAGTCTCAATTAAGGCCCTCACATTATACACAGTGGGATACCAAAATGAGCCCAAGACAGATTTGCCCTTCCCCACCATGTTTCCAAATGCAGATTCATAAAAAATAATAATAATCCTGAGAAACTAGTCTAGGTCTTTTAAACTTTTCAGTCAGCTCAAAGATAAGCATGGGGTCAGATAGAAAGACTAGGGAAGATGTCTTTGGACCACATAGGCCACACAGGAGAGTGTGGAGTCTTCTTGTGTCCTAGTCAACAGTGCAACTAGGAAGAGCAAGAAGATACCTGGAAGCTGAGAAAGTAATCACAAGTCCTACCATGTAGAATGGGGATGCATCTGCCTAACTCAAAGGACACAGAAGAGAGGAGAATCAGCAGAGCTTGTTCACAGAGCCTGCAAAAGCACTCCAAGACAAAGTCAGCCTTCATTATCTGTCAGGCCCATCCAGAAGGGCCACATAACATAAAGCTACACAGCCAACTAAAAACTGTCCCATCCTCTTCTCTCACCTGTCCATGCTTTGCAATATGCAACCCACAGGCAGCAAGTAAAGACCAGATGAGGAAAAACAGAGGAAGAAACCCAAATGCCCACCTCTTGCTGTGACCCCCACCCTGAAAATGACCCAGCTGGAAGAGGGAACAAATTGTGAGTTCAGAGTTTTGATTAAAATCTTACACAAAGCAATCCAAATATTGGTTTGAGACAGCTTGAACTTATCTTTGTGGGCCTTAGTTTCTTCATCTGCAAAATGGGTATTACAGTAATTGTACCTCTTTCACAGCACTATTAGTGGAGATCGAATGAGATAATGTGTGAAACACTTAAAACAATATCTACAATATACTAAACACTCATTAATGTCAATGCTTACTGTCAAAATAGTATTTTAGCACCCACAAATTATTTATGATTTAAGTCATTTGTAAGCATCCTCAAAAGGCTGTCACATAGAAAACTCAGGAATTTTCCTGGGCATTCACCTGTGAGAATGATTTACTAACCTGCGAAAGCAATTGATCCAGTGAGGCTACCTACTCATTCAACATGTGCCTCGTAACCTGATGTTGTTTTTATCTATTGATAGTTTTGAAATACAAAAAGGAAGTTATTTATTCAAAGGAAATATGATTTAGATATCTGGTGAGTAGAGAAGTCTTCCTAGCACATTGTGTTAATGAAATTATACTATCAGTTTAGATATGGAAAGACACACTTAAACTACAGCAAAAGAGAGATAACTACCTGAGCTGCTATTCCAGATACCAGAGATTACTGTGAGATTTTGTAAGATTTTTATCATTCAGACAGGGATCTTAGATCTTTGTGGAAAAAGAATTTAAACACACACAGGCACACATGTACACACACAATTTCAGGAACAGAAAATCAGGAAATATACATTTAAAATAACATCCACTAAAAATATGAGCACACTAGACGTGAATCTAATAAGTATAATTTTTTATGGAGAAAACTATAAATCTTATTGAAAGACTCTAAAAAAGATCTAAATAAATCTCCATGAATTAAAAGACTTATAAAATGTTAATTCTCCCCCAAATTGTTTTAAAAATATACAGAAGTGAAATATAAAATTCTAACAGTGTTTTTCAATGTAATTTAATGATGTGGTTTTGTATCTCCCAAAATTCATATGTTAAAGTCTTAACCCCAGCACCTCAGAATGTACAGTATTTGGAGGTGGCACCTTTAAAGAGGTAATCACATTAAAATGAGGTCATCAGAGTAAAATTAAATATGAGCGTACCCTATAATCCAGTAATCCAACTCTTAGATGTATATACCTTATAATGGACACACAGAAACATGTATAAAAATGTTCAGAGAAGCACTTTTTAAAGTAGTCAATAATTGAAGAAGTTTTAAATATCCATCTACAAGAAAATGGTTACATGATTTGACTACAGTAGATTCTATTTACCAGCAAAAATAAATGAATAAGAGTACCACACTTAAATATGGATGCTTCTCAACAACCATAATATTAAAACCATTGTTAACTGGAACATAAATACAGAATAAAAATATTTTTGAGAAAGAAATTTAAATCATCAAGATCAAATTTGGAATAGTATTTCAGAATGGATGGTGATATGGTGTGTGTGGAGGTAGAAGTATCATCAGTTTGGGTAACAATTTACTTCTTAAGCTTATTATGCTAGATTTATGCCTTCTACATATCTCAAATACTTTATAATACATTAAAATAATGTAGTAATTTTATTGTAAGTTGTTAAATCTAAGATATTAAAAATAAGTTAAACTTAAAAGCAATCATGATCTCCTTCCCTAGCTATAATTTATTATTTCCCTTAATTACTTTTATTACTTCTCATAAGTATGACCTTCATAAAAATATAGATGTTTACATCTTAAAAGAGTAAAGGCAGACTATGTTGTAGAAAAATTTGACAAGGTATCCTTATCACTTCTTATTAACTTACAAGAAAACACAATCAAATCAATAAATTTTACATATGAAAGACCAAAGAAAGTCTCTCTTGGTAAGGATGACCATAATGCATATCCAAACAGCAACACTCTTGAGGGTGAAATATAGAAATACTACATTAAATTAAATGGAGAAATGGGTCATGAAGCATAAAGAGGGACTGTCAGTTTTTCTCTGTATTAAAGCTGATTCCTTGATTTCCATTTCTGACAAATTGTTGATCTGTCTGGAGAAAATTTCTTGGTATACAACACCAAAAAGGGCAAAGTAAGGTCATGAAAAGTGAAGGCCAGAAAACACAAAAAAATGGAAAACCAGAGAGGACAGGTAGCTCTGAAATCAGTATTGCTTTGAAAGTGTCTTTGCTTCTGGAGGCCAAGCGTTTGGGTATTAATGCTTTTTAACTGGGAGACCAGAGGCCATTTCCAAGACCTGAGTAAGTGGAAAGGTAGTCCAGAAACCATGTTCAAGCTGCAGCCTTTAAATAATATCCCCAAGAGATAGTTAAAAGGGAAATGCCCTAATTAATTAGCAGGAGACAGTGAAGATATCTGTCTTCTCAGCATTGACTGAATAGAAAAAAGGTAAAAAAGAAAATAAATCTTCCTTGAGAATTCTCAAACATAAGATGATGGTTACATAACATTGGGCAAGAATTCACACTTGCATGTGGCCTGTGAACTTGAAATTTAATTGCTGGGGGAAAGGAGTATAAGGGGACTAAAAGGTACAATAAAAATTAAATTTAAATAAATAAATATAAAAATTTAGTTCTGGCTGATGTGGCTCAGTGAACTGAGTGCCAGCCTGTGAACCAAAGGGTCACTGGTTTGATTCTCAGTCAGAGCACATGCCTGGGTTGCAAGCCTGGTCCCCAATAGGGGGTGCACGAGAGGCAAATACACATCGATGTTTCTCTCCCTCTTTTTCTCCCTCCCTTCCCCTCTCTAAAAATAAATAAATAATATCTTTTAAAAACTTAAATAAAATAATTTTTTAATGTACTTGGAAGTAGTCCTTTGTGGGTAGTGTTTGACATGGACCTGAGGGAGCATAAGTAGATCTTTTTTAGAGGAAACTACATTAAAGTTCATCACACACACACAAAAATATATATATATGAAGTTTCCAGTCACATGAGCTCACAGTCAGAAAGTAAAAACATATGAAACAAGATACAGCAGACACAAATTGCAGAGTTAGATCCAGAAGGAGCTTCCTGGGGCAGTTCTCACAGCACTGCTGCAGTCCCTGAGGCCTCTACCCTCACGACTCAATCACTTCCTGAAGGCCCCACCTCCTAATACCACCACCTTGGGCATTAAATTTTAATATATAAATTTAGGAAGGAGGGACAAAAATATTTGACCATAGCACTCTGTAAAATTTGTGATGCTTGATTATTAGAACTGGGCAATAATACAGAACTTTGCATCTAATTATTAGGATGAACTCAGAAAATGCATGATATATTATGACAAATGCTTCTCATGTTATTAGAATGCCATAATTTAAAGCATAGACAGTTCTTTTAAAAGTCCTTAAAAAACTGGATTACTTGAGTTTTTCTGGAGTTTTTACTTCTAGATTCAAACAAAGGAAAAACAGAAAACTCCATTCATGGTCACTAGAGACAGATAGAATAGGGCTCAGATTCTAATTCTTCCTCTTACTAGCTGTTTGAAGAGGTACTTAAACTCTCTGGCCCTCAGTTTCACTGCCCATAAAATGGAGATAGCAGCATCTATATCGTAAGGCGTTGTACATATAGAAGAAATATTGGCACAAAGTGCTCAATGAATAGCTATATTTTTTATCTATTTGTATTTCCATATCTATTTTCCCTTTGAAGTAACTCAGCCTTCAAAGTCCTGCTTAAATATTCTCATATTTAGCTGTGTACTGGGGAATGAGGCAAGAAGTCTGTGGCTAAGATTAGGGCTGAGTATTAATGAGGTACAGCACTCTCCTGGGGACAGTGAATCTGGCAGCCAGTGTCTGCTCAAGGGTCCCTAGGAGATAATGGCACCTGAGGGGGAGAACACTGGGGATGGAAAGTTCAATTTGGCTGCCCTCACCCTGGAACCACAACTAGCTACATAATTAGCAGGACCTAGTGAAAAATAAAAACATGGGCCTCCCTGTTCAAATGTTACCCAGAATTTCAAGACAGCAGTAGCAGAGTATTACATTAAGCATGGGACATCTGAGCAATTGAAGAATCAGGACTAACACTACATCAGTAGGATTCCCAAGCCCATGTGTTTGCTACGAACATACTTCTACCTCCAGGAAAACTGGCAGTGTAAGTCTAGTCCAAAATGAATAAAAATGAGTAAAAATAAGGAAGATGTTGTTAATCCTGAATCCAAAGAAAGATCCCTGCCTTAAGCTACAGACTCTGATTGTTACTGTTTATATATAAAGCCTTCAGTTACCGAACCCCAAAATCTGGAGTCATCCAAGTACCTTCATCTCCCACACCCCCCATACTCTATGTAGGTGTATGAGTATAATGGTACAGCCTATTTTAAGAAAATTCTATAAGATTCAATCATACAGAGAAGCTATAGACTCAGAACTGTGATGGACCTTGTCTTCAGTTCAACTGCTTCATTCTTCAGATGAGTAAACTGAAATTCAGTAAGTTTAAGTCACCTGTCCAAGGTTCCCAAACAAGGTAACAAGTGAGATAAAACTAGAACAGAGTTCTTCTGGCCATCTACTAGCATTCCTTTCTTTCTGTCATGCTGTCACCTTTGCAAGGGATGAGATGGTACTATCAAATGATACACTCATCAAATATTTACTGAACACCTATTATGTATCAGGCACTGTGACATCATGGTAAGCAAACAGATGTAGTGGTAAGGAAAACAGTCATCTCTGTCTTCCTGGGTCTTCCAGTTTAGTGGGAGTTAGAGTTTTTCAAACAGTTACACCAATAGGTCAGTGCACACTGTGTTCAGTGCTGTAAAAAAGTACAGAGTGTTGCTATGAGAATGTAGTCAATCCGATCGGACAGGGTAGATTAGATCTGTGGGAGGTCAGGCTAAACTCCAAGGATGTGATGAATGAACTAAAATCTGAGTGTTGGGGTCACAGAACAGAGGAAAAGCTGAATGGCATCTACCTGCAGCTACCACGGAGACTTGGTTTTCAAATGTCCAAAGGGTTAACACAGCCAAGTTCAAGCACATAAATCAACTGGTTCAGTCTATAACCATGGTCCTCCAAGAGACTATAATGTTCTAAAAGGTAAAGTTAAAACATATCCTGAGGTCAAATGCCAAGCAGTTACTTTTGGAAATTTTACTAATGCTAAGAAGTGTATTCAAATGCAGTTTGAGGTCAAACAGACAAGCACTGAGAGACCATAGTTATTGACAGGTGGCAAAATTTGACAATGGGGATTCACGTGTAATTGTAAAATTGACATTTGTGCTGCATTTATTGTTGCCAGCTTGGTACCCTCACCACCAGTCCTTCTTAAGGCTGAGAACTACATCCCCTTCTCTGTAAATTTCTGGCGTAGAACTTGCCAGTGAAGGATTCACAGGAGACTTGAAAATAGAAGAGAAGCAGAAGCTATCACATGTGGAGTACCATGACAGTCACATGTGGCAGGCTTCCAAATTTATTCCAAAGTGCCTACCTTTAAATGGTTTGCAAACTTCTCCACAAATAATAGCAGTTTTCTTTTTCAGTTTCAGGGCTTTTGTTGATGTCACAGTGAAAGTTTCTCTAATTCCCCAGCCTCAGCATACCAAATATACCAGACCCCCAGATTCTTCAAATTATAAGCTCTAATTTCTCTATTAAGGTACTTATTTTCATAAGACTACTTGTTATGGCTGTTTCCTGACCAAACCCAAACTGATGCAACTTTTGGTATTAAAAGTAGTGTCAGGGCCACAGAGACTCGTGGGTGGGAGTGTTGTATTTTTTTCTCCAACCTGATTATATTTAAAGGTATTTATAACTTCATTCCAGTTGCAATGAGCCATAGGTAGTTTATGACAGGCAGTAGCAAAACAGTTTCTTAAATTATTACTGTAGTCACCTGACTCAGGTACCTACAGAAGTCAAGGCCATAAGCTGTTGCAACAGAAGATTTTAATGGAAACAATGTCTATGAGAACAATTGGATGGATTCGTTGCTTCTAAATGTAATGGAGAATTTAGAGGGGAAAAATGAAAAAATGCACTTAGGGCTCCAGAATTCCAGTTCCAGGCTAGGTAAATCATGAGAAAACTTCTATGACTGTCCTGAAAGAAAACCTGTCTCCTCTAGCCTCAGAGCAGAAATTTCTGAGGACCAAATCTAAAGTGTTAGCTCTCATGTTAAATTTAGGGCATTGGTTGGAGAATGTCAGGACATTAAAAATTGAGATGAGGATATCTAGCCAGATTATAATTAATCTGAGGACCTGGAACTTCCAGATTCTCTTAAGCCTTCTTTGCCAGTAAATGTAGCCTTTCCTTCCTGTATCAGAAGGCTAGATTCCTCTTGCCTACAGAACCTGTAATGACCATGCCAGAGATAGCTTCCTTGCAGGTGATTCTTGGTCTTTAAGACCAATTCCTACACTTCTGTTGATTCTAGACTTGTAATGTGACTCAACACCCAGTATAATCCAGATGAATAGGTATCGAGGGTAAGGTTTTACCAATTTGTATCAGCAGAAACTCCAGATATGGATAAGAAGAAATATTAGGGGTGTTAGACCTGGGTGGGATAAATATAATATTGAATCAGACTGAATTTATTCATGTGGATGTATTACCTGATTGATTAGGAGTTCAATTCACTAACTCAAGCAGCTGTGGATGACTCTGACAATTTCTAGATTGGTTGACTGAAATCTGGGCCCAATACTGGTCTATAATTAATAAAACTAGCATAGGATGCCCTTGGTTTTTCAATTTTGGCACTATTGACACTTAGAAACAGATAATTCTTTGTTTGGTGTTGGGGGAGACTGTGAATTTTAGAATGCTCCCTAGTCACTATATACTAGGTGCCAGTAACATCTTCCTCAATTTACAACAATCAAAAATGTCTCTAGATATTGTTGAATGTCCCTGGAAGAAGGAAAATTGGGCCCACGTGAGAATAATTGCTATAGAAGAAGATATCCTAAAGCTTATGGAGCTATGAATGCTGAGTGGATTTATTATGAATGGCCTGCTTGCCCACCAGCTACTATGTTATCTGGGAGGGTCCAGAATACACAGCCTTCATTAAGGCTTTGAGAAATAAGTTGGTGAAGACAGTATCAGCAGCCTCAATGACTCTGTAGTGGCCTTGGAAATGGGTTCTCTGAATTCAGAGGGTGATGAGACTCCCCAAGTAGCAGGACCCAAGAAGAAATCAGAATGATTTGATTTTTAAAAATCTTTGGTGGTGGCTAATTTATTGTGGGGTACCTAGGACCATAATGAAACACCTACTAAAGTTTTACTTTATTTGCATAAGCAAAACTAACAAAAATAAATAAATAAATAAAACGATCTAGTGACAGAGGTCTAACATGAATCTGTACAATTGATAGTTATGCTCCCTCAACAAATTCCCAGACTTAAGCCAAATCAGAGACTGAGAACCCTTCTTTAAAGTGGAACTCAAAAGGTGGTAGGAAAAATAATGGCCCTGTCAAAGAGGTCAACATCCTAATCCCCAGAAATTATAAATATGTCATTTTACATAGCAAAGGGAAAACCAAGGTTGCAGATGGAATTAAGGTTTCTAATAAGCTGACCTTAAAATAAGGAGGTAATCCTAGATTATATTGTTGGGCTTGATGTAATCGCAAAGCTCCATAAAAGATGGAAGAGGGAAACAGAAGAGTCAGAATCAAAGACACAGCATCATGAGAAAGATTCCGCTGGTCACTGCTGGTTTTGAAGATATTAGGGAGCAATGAGCCAACACAATGGGCTCTAGTATCCGGAAAAGGCAAAAGAACAGATTGTCCCCCTAGAGCCTCTAGAAAGAAACATAGCCCTACAAACACCTTAATTTTAGGCTAGCAACACCTATTTTGGACTTCAGACTTCCAAAACTATAAGTTAATAAATTAGTAAATAAGATAAAATTTTGTAGTTTTTAAAGCCACAGTGTTTGTGGTAATTTATTATAGCAGCCATGGAAAACAAATACACCAGGTGACTCTAAGTAAAGTGTCTGCTACACCTGTAAAAACTGTGCTATAAATCTGTCTCCTAACCTTTCTGAAAGGGACCTGTGTCCATTTGCCAGGGTGAGTTTATACCAAAGAAAGGGAACTAGGCAAACTTTTTAGAAATCAGTAAAATGTGCCTCTGAACTGTACTCATTCTCAGAGACTAAAATGTCACTGTGGTTCAATAATCAAAATAGTATTTATGGAGGTCAGGTGGTAAATAGAGTTTTGGTTTGTGTCTGTTTCCCTTCAAATCCATTTGGCCTCCATGCCTTTGGCTATTTTCCTAATTCTGGAATGCATAGTTTAAATAGTCATAGTCAGACTTCCTATATTAGTTTCTTGATCTGTGAAGTGGCAGCTATTTTGATGGGAAAGGCCTTGTCCTGTTAAAATAGTAAACTAAAAATAGTACTTCATCAGAGACTTGAAATATGGAGGCTTATTGGTCCTTTACATTTTTACCTGTTTAACCTACCTATTTGGCCAGTGCAGAGAAAGATGGATCTTGAAAATGACAGTAGATTACCATTAACTTAATCAGGCCATGACTTCATTTGAAGCTATTGATGAGATATAAATTTTTAGCGGAGCAAATCAACACAGCTCCTAATAGCTGATAGGCAGTTATGGATCTAATGGACTTTTTTTCCTGCACTTGTTAGTAAACACAACCAAAGAAGTTTTCTTTTATGTAAAGAGAGTAACAGTACACCTTTACTACCTTAAATACACCTACATTACCTCAGGCCTCTATAATAGTCCAGTCTTCGGGGACCTTGACTCTCTAGCAGTTCCACAGGACCTTATTCTGAAACATTGCATTAATGATATCAGGGTGATTGGAACTGGTGAGCAGGGAGTGGTTAATATCCTTCTGTACCTTAACAAAACCCATGTGTGCCAGGAAGTAGGACCACAAAACTTAGGACTTGTAAACTCAGTAAAGTTTCCAGGAATTCTGTAGTCTGAGACATGTTGAGATATTTCCTACACAGCAAAAGACAAGTGGCCCCAACCAGTAACGAGAAAAGATAGAACAACCAGTGTGCATCTTTGGATTTTTCAGGTAGTCTATATCTAATTCATTTAGAAATGCTGCTTTGATTCAAGTACTGAGTAATATGATAAGACTGCCAGTTTTGAGTGGGGAGCAGAGCAAGGAAATGCTATGCAACAGGTAGGTTCAGGCTGCTTGCTGTTCAAGCTGCTCTGCCACTTGAGCCACATAATTCTGTACATCAAATAATGGTGAATTGTCTGACAGACAGGAATGTTACATAGAGTCTTTGGTGGGTCCCTGTAAATAAATAACTGTGTGTACCTTTTGAATTTTGGAGTTAAGCTTTATTGTCTTTTGCAGATAACTATTATCCTATTGAGAAACAACTTTTGGCTTGCTCCTGGGTCCTAGAAGAGACTGAATGCTTGATAATGGGCCACCACGTTACCATGTCACCTAAACTCCTCATCATAAAATGTGTGTTGTCTGGCTGACCCCGTTATAAACTTGGATGTGTACTGCAACCCTTTCCCGTCAAGTAGAAGTGCTATACATACAATGAGGCTCAAGCAGCTTACACGGGCAGATTACTCAGACTCCTATGGCTTCTACTCTTGTTATAGGCAGAACTTTTTCCCTCCATCAGCACCTATAGCCTCATGGTGACTTTCCTATGACCAGATATTGACAAAACCAAAGCTTGTTCACAGATGATTCTACATTATATTCTAGTAACAGTTGTGGGTAGCACTATTTAGGGTGAACCTAAAGAATGGTAGTGAAGGAAACCCTCCCAGTGAAAAGAACTTTGAGCAGCATACCTTGTTATTCATTTTTTGGAAGGAAATATAAGCAGAAATACACATCTACACTGTTTCATGGGCAGTGGCTAGCAATTTAACTGGATGGTTATGGAGTTGGAAGGTACAAAATTAGAAAACTCTTTACAGGGAAGTCTGGAGAAGAGATAAACACATAGAACTCTCCAAATTGGTACAAAATAGAAGGATATTTTTGCCCCATGATAATGCTCACCAAGGCACTATGATAGCAGAGATGACATTCAACATTCATAGGGACAATTTGAGCCTATTGTGGATGCCAGTCAGTATCTTTCTCCAGGCACACCTTTCCTTGACCAATGTGCTTATGAACAAAAATGGCCATAACAGCAGGGATGAAGACTGTGCACTCATCAAGGTTCTTGGCTAGAGCCTGTACTGAGTGACCAACCTACCAAAAGCAAAAATCAATACCGATTCCCCCAAATGCTGCCATTCACTGGGATGGCCAGCCAGCTTCCTGGTGGCAATGATTTGTTCTTACTGAAACAAACATTTACTATGAATATAGATGCACCTTCTCCATCTGCAATGCTTCTACTAAAACCACTACCTGTGAACCTATAGAGTGCCTCATTCACTGTCAGTTTATTCCACACAGACATAGCTTTTGACCAAGAAAATAATCTTATAGCAAATGTAATGTGGCATTTGGCTTATGCCCTCAGTATTTGCTTATCTTGACATGTCCCC
Organism: Tonatia bakeri; assembly: GCA_004024845.1. Taxonomy (NCBI): domain Eukaryota; kingdom Metazoa; phylum Chordata; class Mammalia; order Chiroptera; family Phyllostomidae; genus Tonatia; species Tonatia bakeri. Next base: position 16,769 of record PVIA01012269.1, read on the forward strand.
CATCACCCTGAAATAGCTGGTCTAACATAACCGTGGCACAGTCTCTAAGATGTGTGACTTCAGCTGTTTGACAAACATTACAGTACTGGGAAAATGTTCTCATGATAGTGTGCCTGCTCTGAATCAGCAACCAGCATGTGATGTTATTTTACCCATAGACAGGAAGCACGCATGTAGGAAGCACAGGGTGAAATGGAATTGACTCCTCTCACTATAACCTTTAACAGTCCATGAGAAAATTTTCTATCCCCATTATTACAACTTGGGCTTGCTGCTCTTAAGGTCTTAATTTCTAGAATCAGGGGATATACAACAGTTATTATGAACTAGATACTAAAAGTGCCCTCTGGCCACTAAGAGCACCTCATACCACTGAACTAAGAGTAAAATAGGATATTACTATAAGGGTTGGGGTAATTCACTCTAAGTATAAAGGGGAAATTAAGTTGCTAATACAAATGCAAGTAAATGGGGTATGACTAGAACCCAGAATATTCCATGGGGTGCTTCTTAGTATTCCTATATCTTGTGGTAAAAGATAATGGGGAACTAGAAACCCAATACAGACAGGACTACTAATGACAGAGATCCTTCATGCAGATTCGAGTAGCTCCACCTCGCAAAGAAACACAACCAGCTGAACCACATTCTGAAGGCTAAGAGACTAAGGAAAGTTTAGTAGAATAAGAAAGATATAAATACCAATTGTGGCTAAGTCATCACTTGTAGAATAAATAACTGTAGTAGTTACACTCATTTTCTTTATTGCTTTGATTGTATTTATATACATTAATGAATTATCCTTTTTTTCTTTTCATTGTCATACTATCTAACATCAGATACTTTAATAAGATTACCCTTTCATTATTTATATAGGATTTCAAAGGGGTAGGAGTAACTCAGCTAAAGAGGTTTAGACATCACCTAGAGATAGTTTAAATCACATATGGAACTTGAATCTCCTTTTTGGGAAGAGGGTTTTTTGGTCTTTGGTTTTTAAAGAATGGTTGCATTGCGATAATTAAAAGCATTGTGTTTTTATATTCTTAACTGAGGAGTTAAATGTGGTTAGAAGGAATGGGCAAGGGTGTCAAATTTCCAAAGGGATCAAACTCTGTTAGGTTGTCTCTTGTCAATTTAGAGCATCTTGACAATCCCCTTCTGAGCCTGGAAAGTATGTTTCCTAAAGTCTCCTTTCTTACATGATTCTGGATTAGAGTTTTTCAATGAGAACAACTTTCTTTAGATTTGGAGGGTGGAAGTGAAATGCAGGAATTTTTGAAGTTGTTGCAGTCCCGTGTGGTAGGCTGCCGGGTGTCTTCATGCGCTCTCACCGAGCAGTCACCCAAGTTTGAAAGCTTACCCATAAGTGGTACCCTCCTTTCCCTCTTCCTTTGCTTTATTCTCGCATTTGTAAGCAGAGTGATACTCCCCCAACTGTTTCCACATTTGTGTAAGCTCTGTCTCTATTATTAAGCATCAATTGCATGCATTAATACTTGGGATCTCTTGATCATCTTGACAAACTCAGGCTGACACAGCAAGGGATCCTGTACTGCTGTTTTATATTTAGTACTGTTTGGCAGTTATGTCCAGTGATGCAAAAGTGGAAGTAGATGATATATACTAAGGAAATTATTTGGTAAAAACAAAAACTGCAGGTCCTGTGAAGAAGCCAGGAGGAAAACTAAGGAAAGATCAGATACATAGAGGACCAGGATAAAATGATGGAGGGCACTCAAGCATCCAGAGTTTACCCTCAGCACACTAACACCACACTGCAAATACAAATAATTCTAGGGTTCACCGTCTGTTAGGAATGAATGCAATTACTAACATTTCTCTGGCTTTTGTCACAGGGGGGTCACAGGAACTGTGGTTGAAGCTACAGATGAAAAGTACCAACAGTGCTGGTTCAAAGGGTCTGAAAAATGCATAGCATGCAGATGGGGTTTTTTGGATCAGAACTAGAACTGGGGCAAAACTTATCACCCATAATATTAAATTAACACAGTGAATCATAATCAGGCAATACCTTAATGACACTAGCAGCAACTACATTGGTTTGGCTCACAAAGTGAATATTTCGTGTCTCAAATCCACTTCTCAGGTCCACTGTGTATATCCAATTTATATTCCTATTACTATGTACCGAGCAACCTGTGATGTTAAAATGATTTATTCAGCAAGACCCTACTCTTGTTCCATTTTATGGATATAATAATTTGATTTAATTGTCAACTGTAAAAGTGATAAAATTTAGAGAACTTAGTAATTTAACTTTTTAGGGGAGAAACATTTCATCAAGGCCTATTTCTGATGAAGTGACTAAAAAAGGGCAAAATATTTTCTTAAAAAGAAAAAAAAATTGCATAAGCATCTTTGACTTTTTTGGTGTGTAAATCCTAAGCCGCTCTCAAATGTAAAAGCCTTCAGCAAAAACACTGAATGATTAATATTATAGCTTGGGCACTCAATGATCCACTTAAATTAGCAGCACTGCAAAATTTTTGTTCATACTACATGACTGTTCTGGCAGTAGATTCTTTAATTAGTTGGTTTGGGTACTTTTCTTGTTCTGGACAATAATCATAAAACCCACAAAAGCAATTGGAGATCCATCAGTTTTTATTAATTTTTATTGGACTATGCACTATGTGAAAACACTGCCCAATTTCATTGATAAACACCCTTGTATGTGTGCATACACATGTATCCACCACACATACATCACACACCTATGCATGTATCACAAAACAGAAAGTGAATCATACAAATGCCATTTACTTCCAACTGAAAAATCAAAGCAGTTTTCAATTCACATGATGGGCCTGAATGTAACTGAAGTTCCCAAGGCGCCTCCCACTTCTGTTGGCTCCCAGCAGTCCTTCCCTCCAAAGGGATCTGTTGACAGGGCACCTTCTGGACACTTGCTGACAGGGACAAGGAGCTTATGGGTTTTGAAAGGGAAGGATTTGCTAAATAAAGCTTCAATCCCCTAATCTCACCCCTCTCCCAGAGGTCAGGGTGCTAAAGTCCTTATTGGCTATGGAAATTACAAGGTAAACCAATAAATTATTTACATTTTAGAGACTGCTGCTTGACAGATTCCCAGTTAAACCCAGCAAGGAAATTAAGCTCATGCAATTATATTTTTAAAGTGAAAATGCAGAGTGAGAAAGCTTCTTTTTTACAGCCATATAATTAGGAGTGGGAATGCCTCTTTTGTGCATTGTCAAAGATTGATTCTCACCTAATGTCAAACTCAACACATCATCCTAGTGAAATTAGGTCTACCAAGAGCCAAGGCTCTTTTTCTTCTGGGAGTAAATTTTGTATAATTCTAGCTTCTTGGGTAATATAATGTGTTATATATTTAAACATCTTTAATTTCCTTTTTATTCCTTTCTTGGGTCTAACATATGATTTATTTAGTTTATTTTATCTATAATGGTCATTAAAAAGGAAGTAGTTAATACCAGTGGAAAACACAATTTTAGATGGGATGGCTTTATTTAGGCATGATTCTTAAAAAGAATGATTTTTATCTTATAAAAGTATGGTTATTGCTCTTACTCCATTGATATCTTTAAACTAAGAACTGTTGACTCTTATTCTGATTGGGGACCTCTAAAATTAAAAGAGCTTCCGGTCTCACGGAACTCTTTCACGGTTAGTGGCCTTAGATGACTTCAACTCCATTGTCTCTCACCCCTAATTGACTTTTTTTAATGGATTTATTTTTATTGAATTTATTGTGGTGACACTGATGAATAAAATTATGTAGGTTTCAGGTGCATAACTCTATAATACATCATCTCTATATTGTACTGTGAGTTCACCACCCCACACCAAGTCTCCTTCTATCACCGTTTCTCCCCCTTTTAACCTTTTCTACCTCCCCCTACCCACTTTCCCTCTGTCCCTCTGGTAATCACCATACTGTTGTCTGTGTCTATGAAGTTGATTTGTTTTACTTAATCCCTTCACCTTTTTTGCCCAGCCCCACCCCACCCACCCCTCTGACAGATGTCATTTTGTTCTTTGTATCTTGTTATTAGTTTATTTTGCTCATTAAATTCCATATGTAAGTGAAATTATATAGTACTTACCTTTCTTTGACTGTCTTATTTCACTTCTCATAACACTCTACAGGTTCATTCATGGTGTCACAAAAGGTAAGAATTCCTTCTTTTTATTTTATTTAATTAAAAACATTTTTATTGTTATTCTATTACAGTTATCCCAATGTTCCCCCATTGTTCTCCCCTGCCCCACCCCTTCCCTGCTCTCACAGTCCATCCCCACCTTGTTGTCATGTCCAAGGGTCATTTATACTTGCTCTTTTACTAGGCCCTTCCCCTTCTTTCTTCCCTTATCCCGCCTCCCTCCTCCCCTCCCTCTGGTCCCTGTTAGTTTGTTCCTTGTTTCCATGCCTCTGGTTCTATTTTGCTCATTTGTTTTGTTCATTAGGTTCTGTTATAGGTGAAATCATATGGTATTTGTCTTTCCTCCCCTGGCTTATTTCACTTAGCATAATGCTCTCCAGTTCCATCCATGATGTCATGAAAGATAGGAGTTCCTTCTTTCTTCCTGCTGCATATTCCATTGTGTATATGTACCACAGTTTTTTTATTTATTCATTTACCAATTAGGCTGTTCCCAAAACTTGACTATTGTGAATAACACTGCTGTGAACATAGGGGTGCATAGGTTCTTCTGAATTGGTGTTTCAGATTCTTAGGGTATAATCCCAGCAGTGGAATCACTGGGTCAAAAGGCAGTTCCACTTTGAGTTTTTTGAGGAAATTCCATACCGTTTTCCACAGTGGCTTCACAAATCTGTATTCCCACCAAGAGGGCCCTAGGGTTCCCTTTTTTCCACATCCTTGCCATTACTTTTGTTTGTTGATTTGCTAATGATGACCATTCTCACCAATGTGAAGTGGTATCTTATTGTGGTTTTAATTTGCATTTCTCTGATGGCTAATGATGTTGAGCATCCTTTCATATGTCTATGGGCACTTTTCGAATCCTTTTCTATTGCTAAGTATTCCATTGTGTAAATGTCATACAGCTGTTTTATCAGCTCATCCACTGATGGACACTTGGACTGTTTCCATGCCTTGGCAATTGTAAATAATTATGTAATAAACATATGGGTGCATATATTCTTTTGAATTAGTGTTTCAGTTTTCTTCAGATAAATTCCTAGAATTGGAATGGCTGGGTTATAATGCAGTTCCACTCTTCTTTTTTTTTTAATTTTAATTTTAATTTTTAGAGAAGGAAGGGAGGGAGAAAGAGAGAGAGAGAAACATCAATGTGCGGTTGCTGGGGGACATGGCCTGCAACCTAGGCATGTGCCCTGACTGGGAATCGAACCTGCGATGCCTGGTTCTCAGCCCACACTCAATCCGCTGAGCTACACCAGCCAGGGCGCAGTTCCACTCTTAATTTTTGAGGTAATGTCATAGTGCTTTCCACAGTGGCCATACCAGTTTGCATTCCCACCAACAGTGCAAAGGGTTTCTTTTTCTCCACATCCTCATGAGCATTTTTCTGTTGATTTATTGATGATAGCCATTCTGACAGGTATGAGGTGATATCTTCTGGTTTTAATCTGCATTTCTCTGATGATTAATGATGTTGAGCATGTTTTCATATGTCTCTTGGCCATCTGTATGTTCCCTTTGGAGAGGTATCTATCTTGGTTGGTCCTTTGCCTATTTTTAAGTTGGATTGTTTGTTTGTTTGTTTGCTTGCTTGTTTTGGTGTTGAGTTTTATAAGGTCTTTATAAACTTTGGATATGAACCACTTATCAGATGTATCGCTGGCAAATATGTAAATAGGAGTTCTCCTATTCAGTGGATTATCTTTTCAACTTGTTGATGGTTACCTTTGCTACACAAGAACTTTGTAGTTTGATACAGTCTCATTTGTTCATTTTTTTTTCTTTATCTAATCTACTTTTGATGCTGTCTGACTTGCAACTTCTTGGCTCTGTTTCCCTGTTCCAACATTACACTTGCTTCTTCAATGTGTTCACAGGTCTTAATTTTACTGATTTTTGACTTTCAGCACTTCATGGTGTGAGCTGAATCACTCCTTTACAGGTTGCAGATAGCCAACCTGCATTTCTGTGAGCAAAATGGGGAAGTTATTGGTTCCTCTAAATAAGGGAAAGTCAGAAACAAGAGGAGGGAAAAAAAGAGGCTCACAAGTTAATAGGGCTGGCTCTCTCCCCCTCCCTCTCCAGGTCAGTTCCATTGTCTCCTACACTCAGGGTTTCAGGATGTGAAGCCATATCTGCTGTGGCTTTGGATTTATATTCTCACAGCTTGAGCACCTAGCAGGAAAATGCTGCTCATTCACAGTTTTAGTTTCTTGACTCTCAGAGAAGAATTCTAATTGGACCAGATTGGGTTATGACCTGGGAAGTAAGGTATTGTTTGCTCATCTTGGTCCAGATCTCTCTCTGGACCAAACATTGCGGGTAAGTAAGTGCAGTCATGTTGGGAGATGACAGCGAACATTTCTTCATAATGGAGTATAGTGAGAAGGAAAAAAAATTTCTCTCCAAAAGAGGAGAATTGTGCTATCAGAGGAAAGGAGAATACTGAACAAGAAAATGATTAACATTCACAGAACAAATTTGTAAATTCAAAGTTAAGTCATGGGCTTAAGAGTCAGAGGAGGTAAGTTCAAACTCCAGCTCTGATTCTTACTATTTTCTTGTACAAGTCATGTACTACTTCTGAGCTCCTATTTCCCCATAAGTAAAATGGGAATAGAATACCTAACGTATAGGCTTTGGAGAATTACGTGAAATAATGGTCATAAAGTACTTAGCAGACTGCCTATAGAATCTAGGATAAAACATAGAATGTCATAAAATGCTTAGTAAACTCTGGCTATTGTCATGGTGCTCTGCTTTTTTTTTTTTTCTGGTTGTTCTAATAACAACCCCATTCAGCCAGGTCTGGCTTTCAAGCCTAATCTGAGAACTAATTTTCTGAGTTTCCGTTCTTACTGGGATTTCTTCAGACCTCTCTAGGGAGAGCAAGCAAGAACATGTATTTTTCTGCTCAAATTTCTCCCTCTAAAAGAAATTATGGGAATAAACAGAACAAAAATTTTGTTACTGAATATATATAACAAAATAAGAAATGATATAGCTATCAAATAATTATTGAGCACAAAATATGCACCTAGCATTGTGTTATTTGTTGTAGAAAATGTCAAAAAATAGAAGATATGGTCTCTTCCATACAGATTTCTATTGGAGTGATGACTAATATTTTATGTCTATAAAAGAATTAGGAGATAACTTAAGCTATATAATCAAAACCTGATTTAGTACATGCAGTAGGAGTCAAGAGAAGGAAAGATCCATTGCTTGGTTTCCTGGAGAAGATTTGAGTTTGACCTTGAAGAATAATATTTACCGAGATAAAAGTAGACATTCAAGTAGATGAGTGCCAGGAGACAATGGCTAGAGCAGAATGAAGGAAGTATTGCTGCATTTTGAGGGAGAGATTGCTCTCAAGGGCCCTCTTCCCACCTTACCATAGGCATACACAGATTTTTCTCCCAAGGCAATGAGAAATGAATAAGGGGTTCAGCAGCCCTAAGAGTTAGGAAAAAATTGATTCAGGAAATGTTCAGGCACATGTATGGTATGGGGAGGGTGGGGAGAAGAATGGATAAATAGTTTAGGGATTAGGGAAATATATACTGTGAAATATTGAAGATAAACATAAATGAGATACAAAAGGTGGCAGTGTTTTTAGTGACTAAGACACAAGAGAAGTTAAGGTAATGGGAGTTGAGAAAGTCGGGGAACTGTGAGGTAGATACGGTGGGTCATAGAAGGGATTCTGATTTCATGAGTAATGAGGACAGGTAGTGAGATAAACAGGTGGACTATGATACAGTTGCTGAAGTCACAGAGGAAAGTTTGACCTGGAGTTGTTTTAAAAAAATGGGGGAAGGTGGGCAGGATGAATCCTAGAAGATATTGTTTGTCAATGGTCCGAATGTATGACACAGAAGCTGAAGGAGAGAAATAAGAAAATGTCAACCCCATCTCTTCACCTAATGATCTGAGGAAGAAGGGTAGGGCTTAGGAGAGGGTGACAGTCTCCAGTACAGTGGATACAGAGGAAAGCACAAATATATAATAAAGGAAAACCAAAACTGAGTTTAGGCAAGTTGATGCTAAAGTTTGATAATAAGCATTTTTGTGCACCACTGAGTAGGAGATCTAGACAGAAGAACACTTAAACGCTATTAGAGAAGGAAATGAAGTAGGGAGGAGGTGAAGATGGGGGGAGGGCTGGCTAAGGATTCGTCTCTTATGAGTATCTTACTTGCTTTTGAAACAACAGCTCAAAGCAGTACTTCTGGGAAGTCTTCTTTTCCTCCCCTCTACTCGGGTGCCCCTACTTTATGCTGTCTTAGCTCTGAATATTTATAAACTCATAATTCTTGGTTTGCTCATCTGCCTCCTCTTCTGTAACATAAGCATCTTGAAAGGTTTATGCCTTTTTTTATCTCTATGTCCCAAAACCTGACACAATGCCTGGGCATAGACAGTTCTTAACACATCTTTATTGGATTAAAAAAATAAACGAATATGAGTGTGGTGATGATACACACCATTAGTACATAACCTCTTAAACTTCATCCATCCCCCTTGCCCCCAATGTGTGTTGAGCTGATTTTCTGTCAGTGTATAGAAGAGTGCTGCCCAGTAAAAATATATGAGCCACAAATGTGAACCACATTTGAGTGAAAATTTCAAGTACACCACATTTATTTAAACAAATAAAGTTTAAAAATAAGACAAAAATATCAATGTGTAAAAATAAGTTTCAACATGTAATTATTGTAAAGACTGTCAATGATATGTTTTAGATTCTCTTTGTTTTGTACCTCTTTGAAATCTGGTATGCATTTTACATTTACATCACACATCAGTTTGGACCAGGTGCATTTCAAAGGACATTAAAGTCTTATTCTTGATCTTCATGAAGACTTTTTCATTGTGTCTCCACTTAACAAGATAGTAGATTTGGGGAAGAGGTTTGTATATTTTATCATTCTAAGGAAGTTTTTGTCTTTCTTTAATAAGATTTTTGTTTATTTAGTGAGCGATATAAGTTGAAATTTATCAGATATATTTTCAGCAACTATGGAGATAATGTGATTTTCCTTTCAATAGCTTAATATTGTGTTATACTTAAAGATTTCATTTGTTAAACTATTTTTCTTATTCCTAAAGTCTAATTTATTATGATACATAGTATTTTTGAAAAGCTGGATTCTGTTTGCTGTTATTTTATTTAAACTTTGCATCAATATTCACAAATGAGATTGAGCTATGGTCTCTTTTTAATTTTTTGGAATTTGTAAAGTGAATTGTACAGCTTTTACTCTTCCTCTACTTTCTTGAACTGTTAAACTTGTATCAGCGTAAACTGATTCTTCAAAGAGAAAAGAATTCCATTGTGTTTGAGCCAGTTATTGTCTTGATTCTGTGCTTCAAGCCTATTGCCACTGGGTGTTCCCTCTTGGCAATATGGACGACATCCTTGATCACTGTTATAATATTTTAAAAACTTAATAAGAATGGTTTCACTACCTCAATGCACTTTTTCTGGCACTCTTTTATCATTGTAGCCTGCTCTTATTTATTGCTGCTGCATCCCTGAAAGTACACCAAAAGTAAAAACTAATTTTTAAAAAATGACTCTCCAGTTTTATACATTTCCTCTGCTTTCGGTGAGGATGTCTCCCCTGCTTCAGTGAGTTATAACTGTGTACTTTTCCTTTTGAAACTGTTGATTTTTCTCGTGTACGCAGCCTTTACTGTTTATCCTTGTCAATGTAGGTCTAGGTTAAACAGTACTTCCTGACTGACACAAGTTCCTTCCGCACTGTGCAGGTTTGGATACATGGCTCTCTGGGCAGCGGTAGACTAGCGGGCTGTGATGGTACCAGGGCATGTCTTGTCTTTGGTGTAAGTGGGCCAACAAAGAGGGTCTGCTTCCCCCTCTCCACTCCCCTCTCCGTGGTGAGGGGGAGGATGACTACAGGGTCTGCAAGTTTCTCTTGGATGTAGTGAGTGAAAATATCTTATGTACAAAAGCTCTCAAATATGCTGCATGAGATTAGTGTGGCATTCTGAATCCCCTCTGAGACCATGAATCTTTTGTAAGTTCTATCTTAGGCGCACTGAGTAATGTCAGTGTGGTGACCAGTTTTTGCTTCTCAGTTTCTATCCCCACACTTATTCAGGTAATACTACATTTTCTTCCTTTAATAAGGTCTTTTCTATCCCTCCAAACATATTGGGAGTCTGTACTCTTAAGGATTGTTTGTCGTAGAAACTTGCCTATCTTCCTCCCCATGTTTTGTCACAATAGTGGTCATGTGACTAAGTCTGATGTGAGTTTTGGTTTAAATAAGTCCATCATGAGACCTCATCAGCCTGCCCCATTCATTGGCCCAAAGGGTGAACAGCCATCTAAGCCGGGTCAGTCATAGGCCTTTCCAGAAATATTTTTGAAGTAGAATTTGGACAGGCCAGCTGTTTAGATGTAAGCTTAAAGGATTTAAATGACTGGCTCCTGGATCACATGGAGAAAAGCTGGTAAGAAGAAAGAAGCTGATATGCTAGAAGAAACAGAGTTGTGAGTACTTGGTCCCGGTATCCAAATTTCCTGAAGCACTCTGTTCTCACTTTTCCTCAGCTGTGCAGTGCTTCACATAATTCTGCAAGCTAACTAAAGAAACCCCAGCTCTGCCGTGCCAGTTCCAGGGGCAGTTCTTCATTTTAACCAAGAGTATATAGTGAATATGAGCTGATATGTATATTGCTCTTTCACCTATTTTATCCCGTGGAAATCTGACTCTTCGCATGAGATCTTCTGTTAATTTTCAGAGGGTTTGGACAATATTTTCCCTCCTACATTTATTTGAATTGCCTCAGTGGACTAGCAAGAGGAGTATCGGATACGCTATTTAAACTTTCCCTCTATGTTAGGTTTTCTTTTTTTCCTTTGTGATTTAATTCTCATTATTAACTGATTTCCCCTTCAAACTTTGAGGAATAGTGAAGAAATTCAACTATTGTAATTAGAATATCATAGGATTTGACTTCAGAAACCATGTATAACAGGTTTTACAGCATTACCAATGTGAAAAATTATTTTCAAAACAAAATTTTATGTCTAGTGACTTTAGCAATGAAGTGTTTTGGTCTGGAACTCATTGCAGGCACTGTGTGGATGCCTGGTGTGACCTGGGCACACACTCAGTAAACTCTTAGACAATGTTTGGGAACTTTGGTGTGAGTTAATAATTCGCCCAATATTTTCCACAGACCCTTTGACTTCTATTTGACTTGTAAAAAATATTCCATTCATTACAGCATAGAAAATGTAGTCAATAATATTGTAATAACCATGTACAGTGCTAGTTGTGTACTTGAAATACCAGATGGAACACTTTGTCATGTATGTGATTGTCTAACCACTGTGCTATACACCTGAGACTGATACAAACTAATACTGAATGTAAACTGTAATTGAAAAAATTAATTAAAATATATTAAATGAGAATAAATGCATCTTTACAAAATATTGCATTATTTTAGCAGCTATAAATTCTCTTTGCACTTGTTGGTAGGCAAAAACTAGACCGGGAAATGATGAAATTTGGGCCACAATCTAAAAGTGCTTTGTTCCTGAGCAAAACATTCTTTTTTTCCCAAAAATCTCTAAGAAGGCAAAAGTAGGCTATTTAATCTTTTCTTATACTGGAAGCAATGTTTTATTTGAAGCAGAATTTTGTTAATCAGATATCCTTATATTTGATAATAACATCTTCTCAATAAAGTCACTCAAAGTTGAAGCAGTCTTGGGACGAGCCTTACCAACCTTTAACTGCACATCCCTTCCTTGGTCCTTCTCTGACAATCACATCTAAGCACTTGTTTTTCTTGTAAACACCCACTGATCAAAAGAATCTCTGAACTCTCTGGCTCTAGCTAGTTACCTTGCTGCATGTCTAAAACAAAATTGATGTGTGACCTATTAAATCTTCTGAGAGGTTTGCTCTGACTGTAAAAAACCATGGGGTGAGGGAAGGTGGGCAGCCAGCACTTCTCTGGCACTCTCACACTCACACCTCTGACAATGCCTCCTATCCCAGTATCACAATCCTGGCAGTTACTTCCAGATTTTACATAAGACATTTTTCTTATTAGAACTCCTGATCTTTTTTAGAACTGCCACTCCAAGTCCATTCCAATTTTCTCAGAACTCTGAACTTCCATCTCTGTAAGAGGACCTTCCCTAACTAATCTCATTTGGTTCTAAGCATTCTCCCACTGGGCAGCATCTCAGAGCTCTCCGACATGTTATGTCTCTAGTTACTTCACCTGGTCTTTCACCAAGTTGTTCTCTATGTGTGTTACATGAATCTCACTTGGCTGCAAACTTCTTTGGTGCCTCTGGCAGCCCTTTTGTGGTCGAAATACTAACATTACAAAGATAATATGAAGGGTTTATTATGCTCCAGACACAGTGCTAAGTAATTTACTGGCAAAGTGTTTAGGACTCTGCTTAGGACATAGTAAGCCATCAATAAAGGCTTGTTATTAATACTATGTATAGCCTTGTGAAGATGGTATTATCATCTTTCACAGATAAGGGAACTGTGAGGCACAGACTTACATAACTAGTACAGAATGACAGAGTTTGTGAAGTGGCAGAAACAGAATTTTATCCCAGTCTGCTTGGCACCATTATCTACCCATGTTCTGAACAATTTACAACAATTTGGGTGAAACACACACACCAATCTTTTTTTGCAATAACACCTTTGCTGTTTTCAGAGCAGCGTAAGCTGTACTCAAGACAATTTTTATTCTGAATTTTTTTCTTCTTTTAAAATTCAACTGTGTCATACATATAAAGAGAAAGGCACAAGAATTTGTATCCCCCTGGAGAGTTTCATTTTAAAATTTAGAGGCCATTGATATATGTGTCCTTAGGGAGAACAATGAGGTGTTTTTTTTTAAACTTTTACGTTGCTAAGGAGCAGGGTTTTTGTTTATTAACTGTTAAATGCCACTCAGGTCAGCTTCTTCAGTAGATCTAGTCACCAGTGCTTCATATTTGCTCTAGTGAAAAGAACCAGCCTATGTCAAGGACCAAGCAATATTAAAATTCAGGGTTAAATTTAGAGCACAAATGATTACTAGCATTAGAGGCTCAATCTTGATCATGTAATGCATCCTACTTCTCAGATATTTCATTTGGTGCTCACAATTGCTCTGTGATGTAATGGTTTTTCTCCTAGTCCTCTTGGTAGATTGCAGAGGGAGAAATGCCCCTTTTGTTGTTGTCCCCTAGGGCTCTAGAGTCCTTTGCCTTCCTTCCCATCTCCCTTTCGTCTCTTCCTTTCCCTCATGTATGCCACCTGCCTCTTCTTCCTTAGCGGCCAGAGCCTGCTTGAAGGGAACGGAAGACCTAAGGACCCAAAGCCTCGGGCCCTCTGAAAGGGCTCCCAGGGTCACTGGGGACCAGCCAGGTAGCAGGTTCTCAATCCAAGAAGTCCAGGAGCCATAACCCTTCCCACTTAGGCAGCAGTGCGACATCCAGATCCCATCCCTGGAAGCTGAGAAACCTGGGTCTTCACCCATCCTTCAGCCAGAACCCAGTACAATTGCCTCCCTCTGGATTTCCACTGGGGTGAACGAATGGGCTGGAAGGCGTTTACAGATGTCTGTGGCCCGGAGTGAAAAATGTGTCATTTAGACCAAAGTTGTTTTCCTATAAGCACTACAGCTGGCGGCAGCAGCCACACTCCTCCAACTGGGGCGGCCAGGTGGCTCGCGTGCGCTTGGGCCAAGGGACTCGAACACTGAACCGAGAGACGCCCCGTGGGGTCCCGTCTGTGACCGCCCGCCTGCCCAGGTCGCCGCGGTTAGAAGCGGCTTGCACAGCTGTTTTCTGTCGGGCCAAGCCTCCCCTCCCTGCCCATTGCCCTCTTTCTTGCCTCCCGCCCCAGAAATTATCTCAAGCGTTGCCAGTTTGCATCCGGAGCCCCACTCGGGTAGGTTCTTTTGTTTCTTTGTTTTAATGATAGTTCCCAGCCCTCGGCATGTCATGCGCGGTTAATCCCTTGGCGTTCTTGAAGGCAGCTGGGGTGAAATTTCTTCTGCATCATCCTTTTGGGGATAATTGTTTGTGCTGTGACGTCAGCCGGGTTGATTTTTCTCTCTTCAATGAAAGGGAGGGAGGACAGGAGGGAGCCGGGGACTCTCACAGATGTGTGGGGAGGCCACATGCACTGACATTCCTTCAGGGCAAAGGGAGATGGGAATAAGAGCTTAAAAGTGTGCGGCTAAAACTTCAAACAGCACCGAATTAAGTTAAAAATTAAAAAACCCTCCGCAGCAAGCCACTTAGGCGCTCCTTTCATCCCTGTTAAGGTGGCAGCGCCTGATAATTAATCTCGGGTACCAGCAGCTGCAATAGGTTTCAGAAGACCAAGAGGAGGGGCGGGGGAAGTGCGTCACCAGGTGGGGAAGGGGCTGTGCATTAGGCGACCCGCGGCAGGGGCTGGGGGTGGCGGGGAATGGGGACGGGAAATAGGTTCAGTGCGCTCTCCGGGGGTATTGTGTCAGGAGATGCGGGCTGGCTACCATGTGACGCGGTCCAGAGCTGAAGGGATTGGCTGAGGCAGCGCAGGCGGTGCAGCTCGCCGGCTCGCTGCTCTTCTCCCTTTCTCTCTCAGCATCTTCCTGGGAGCTTGTAGGTGAAGCAGCAGCAGCAGCTGCATCCATGGCCTATCCTTGGGGTTAACACTTGTCTCCTTTGGCTTCAGCAGCAACGGACGGAGCAGATCTCCCGGCAGCAGTGGCAGCAGTGTTGTGAGGATTTAGCTGGGACCTGGAATCCTATCCTCCTGTATTTTCTCAGACTCCTTGGAAATTAAGGAATGCAATTCTGCCACCATGATGGAAGGTAGGATGCTTTCTGCTGTGGTTGACAGGCTTCAGGCAAGGTTTGGGCAGGAGAGCACTGAAGAATGTGTGCAGGCTGTGCTTGTGGCGGGTCTGGAAACCTGGTTGCCAGTATCTGCAGGCAGAAATGCTGCAGTTTGCTTGCAGTGGACCAGGGCTCAGACTCATGGAATCAAACCACAGGGCTGCTGTTTAGCTCAGAACCTACAGGGCCCCCAGCTATTTTGAGAGAGAAAAACATAAAGTGCTTGCAGGGAGCTGAGATAGAGCTACTAAAGAGCTTGCAGAGCAAATAAGTTGGAAGAGAAGATAAGGTTGTCTGCTCTGGGTTCCTGGGACTACACTGATTAAACATTTACAATGGAAACTTGTTTTCTGAAATTGACATTAGACAGGAGAGGTCATTGAGTGAGTTATCCATGCTGTAATTTTTCCTGAACTGTAAAAAATTTTAAATTCTTGTTAAGGTATGTTTATCTCTGCATTTTACATCTGATTGTTGGGGTGACAGATGCAGCAAATTTGGTCCATAAGGTAGAGTTTAATGGGGATGTCATTGCAACAGAATGAGCAGCATGAGGAATGTGTTCAGGCCTCTTGGCTCCTGATTTAGGTTCTTATCAGGTTTTTCTTGTTGTTGTTGTTCCTCATGCAATGTTTCTTAGCCAAGCATCAAATGATTACTTACTGATTACCCTTTGCATTCGATGCTAAGTGTAAGGAGGAACTTTTCCAGGGCAGATGTTGTTTAAACTGTATTTCATTCTGCTAAATTACCCTTTCAAGCCCAAGATAGTGACAGCCGAGATTGCCTCAAAAAAAAAAAAGGCAGGCTGATTAAAAAAGAAACAGGCAGCCTGACCCTGGCTTTGATTTTCTGTTTTCACACTGTAGGATGGTGCAAAACTCCTGGCCTTTCCTAAGATGACAGGCAGAAATTTGTCCCCAGCCTGGATTTCACAGTGCAGAATCCAGTGCATAATGGGTCTCAAATCAGCCATGAAAATGACAGAGGCCACCTCTTAAACTAAAGTCTGTCCTACAGATTTTAAACATTCCTTAGAAATTTACCAAAATGGAATAAGAGGAGGATGTTTTCAAAACAACAGCACTGAAGCCTGTACATATTTGGCAGAAATTAATTCTTTTTGCCCCTTCTACCATCATGTCAAACATTGTTAACATGATCGAGTGAAGACTTTTACAGTTCTGGCCCACAGATTTTAGCAAATAGACTTAAAAAAGAGAAGATTGGGCATCATTTTGATATGGAGCCTGGTTTTGTTTGCAAGGGCTTTTGAGCAGTTCTTTAAATACAGGCCTAAATAAAACTGAGATTACAAATGCTCTAAGATTACATTTATTTTCATTAATTAAAAATGGATTTAATCTTTGATAACAAAGCAAGACAAACAGAAAGAGTATTACTGATGTACTTTTCAATTAAAAGCTCAAGTAGATTGATTGCCCTTTTCAGAAAAAAAAAGTCTTGTCTATAGAGGTACTGTATTTCTCTAGCTAAATTTTATATAGCATTTGCTAAAAATAAATCTGCACACATTCTGATTCAATTTAATCTTAAACAAGGGAGTGGAACATCTTTCATTTTATTTCTTGCCTTGCAGACTGTGGAGTTAAAGTGTCTTCTTTGAAGGAAGTAACATTTATTGATGCTCATTAATGATTCTTCTGGTGATATTGTCTATTGTGCCATCCCAGAATGTCAGTTCAAAGCCCAGCAATAAGCTTATTTGAGCTGCCTAAACTGAAATGAGAACTGTAACAAAGACTTGTGTTGGAGCTGGATTAAAACTATTGCTGTGGATTTGCCAAATTTATCTAATGAAGGACATTATCTTAGCACTGTTATGAATTATAGGTGATACCATGGATACAGCTACCTTTTGTAAGATTCCTGCAAAAGAAACAGGACAGATGTTACCATTGACTTAAAAATGTAAATGAAATTAATAATTTATATCTACATGTAGTTCCTACTTAAATGCTTTCATGAATTATTATCCTAATAGTTCAGGTATCTTAGAAAGGCAAGTAGGAACCTTAACCCGAAATCAATTTGCCTGTCAATGACTTTCCAACTTAGTTGCCAGTTTTGGGGGCAGCATATACCTACATATTTCTGATACTGCATCCCAGAATTTCACTTCTGAATTGCTCTTACTCTGAAGATATGGGATAGCAGTTATTATTTCCACCTACCTCATCCCTAGCTCTGAGAATGTCTTACTGGCCATCTGGAGAGTTAAAATGGTCTCTTCTTAACGAGCACCTGTATCTCATCTCATCTCATCTCTCACGCACTCGCACGCGCACACACACACACACACACACAGAGTCATCCACACATGTGCATTCTAGAAAGAACCTACATTTGCATTTGTGTGTATATATTTGTACATCCAGTAAAGTGTGTGAGTCTGCTGCTCAGGAAAAGCATGGACAAGGCAACTGTTGAAAGCTACCTCTCTACTTTGTGTAAAACAAGAGTATGCAAATATTCATCTGAATGACTCATAATCTAGTTTTGTGTTCTTGTCTTGATGGAACAGGATATAGATTCCATTTATACTATGCTTATTGGCAATTCTTGTGATAGAGGAAAAATATTGCTACCTCCTCAGTGACCCTAATGTCATAGAAGGCAATAAAATAACTCTTCAGGGACCTCAAGCAGGTTACCAGTAGTTTGTGGCTCCAAATAGTTTCCTTAGAAATGTATTTTTAAGGTAATTGATTTGTTGATTCCTGCATTCTCTGCTTTTTAGCAATGGATGGTATTGAGTTGTGTCTTTCCTGAAGAATGCCACATGATGTAGAACCATATCTAGTATAAATATGAAGGGAAAGAGGGGGAATGAAGGGGATTATTTGCTAAATGATGTATGTATTGTCTAAACATACAACACAGTCCGTGTGATTAGGGAAACAGATTAAGGATTCCATTGTTTTTCATGTGTTATTATGAAAATTTGAGAATGGCATTTAGCCACCCCTTCTAAGGTAAGTGAAACGAAGTCAGGATTTCTTCGGACGTCTGTGTGTCTGTAAGGCGGTCTGGGAAGCTCTCCCTTGTCTGAGCAGAACTACAGTGAAAGCGCTTGTGTCTCAGTTCCACGTTCAGGCTCTTCGGTATTACACCGGAAAGGAAAGTTTTTCAGTGCCAATGATTTCATCTTATATAACATATTTTTCAATTAACAAGCATATTTAAGGGTTTACTGGATTTAATTATAATGTGTGGAGTGATTTAAAAAATTGTGTTATATTTACTGTTCACAATAACCTGCACATAAGTGTACTGTGTATGCAATATGTTTGCTGTACTTTTTATAAATTGCAAAAATAAAAAAATAATGCTTTGGGGCAGAAATATGGTAGAATGGAATTTGAACCCAAGTTCATTAAACAACAATGCTCATATTTTTGACCTATCATAACATTTTCAATAGGAATCTGTTCTTTTTACTTTGCATCAGGTGGTCATGTTAACCAAATGGAAAACCAGGACTTGGTTTCCTTGGTGGCATATTCTGCCTCTTCCTCTTTTAAATACGAATACTCACGGAGTCAGGCCTTTTAATTCCTTGTTAGGGTCTTGCATCTCCAAAATCATTATTTAAAAAATTTTGAACAACTCTAGATTGACTGACCTGTTGTTCAATGAACCTTATAATATCAAAGCCTCTTTTTTTCTTCTCTGGAAATGGAGTTTTATTTATTTGGAGAATTCTTTGATGTGATTACAACAGAACAGTGCATTTTGAAGATGGAACTGCTCACTTTATAGTTAGTTAAGAAGTTTTGAAAGAAATGCTTCTAACTTTCTACTGATTTCCTTCCTAGAAATAGAGAAGTTATTTTGGAAAATTTTAAGCATGCCTACGAGATTCTAATATATATTCTATCATTTATATAATTTCTCTCCTTCTTCAAGGCTCTGTGTCAGAAAGAACCTCCTTATATGTCTGTTTCCATCCAGTTCTAGGGGTCAACTCTAAATTTCTAAAAAGAACATTCAGTCTTTTTTAAAAAAATTGAGTTAGATAAACCATGCTAGAAAACTCTGGATAATTCTTGCTGTTGAGTTTGGCACATACCCTATCCTTGTTTCAAATAAACAAGTTGCAGGAAGTCGCCGACGCAATTTTTATGTTCCTGAAACTTTGTGAATTGCTCTCTTGAAACAAGTTTTCCCAGAAGAATAATGATATGATGGTTGGATTCTCACACTGGTCCATCAAAGACTATTAAACTCATTATCTAATTGAAATACTAAGTGTTTGCTATGAAATGTGTAAAGAACAGTATGGTAACTATAGTAATAAGCCAGAAGAGCACATTGGTATTAAATGTGTTTTCAATTTCAAATGTTGCTATTTGAGAGAAAGAAGGTTTAATTAGAGGACACTGAGGAGATGGGGGAAAAACTGAAGGGATTTTTAGTATATTTTCAGACATTTTAGAGACTTATGACACTGGATTTTTCAATTATGTTCAATTTTACTACCATACTGGTGGTTTGCTTTTCTCAATTCAGTTTTACCATATCTACTACTGTTAAGTCATGATTATTTTCATTATATAATCTCACAAATGGAATTAAGAAAGGTAAAGAGAATTTACTGAGATTATTGTAAAGCAGTTGGAAGGGAGAAGAGAGGTAAAGGCATTACAATGGATTTGGGTTCCTGTCTGAAAAAGTACATGAGAAAAAAACTAATTGAATGAGTAAAAGGTCACAGATAAAAGAGAATTAGGGAGCATGGTAAGGGTGAGACCCCCTTGAGGAGAAAGTGGGGTTTGGGGCAGAGGTATTTGGTCTAACTGGTTTATATGCCAAGGACCAAGTATTTCTATGGGCATGGGATGGGTTGCTTACCATTGGAGAGCTAGTTGGGGAGGGGGTTTAGACTTACAGAGGGGGCTGGAACAGGTATGTCATTTAATTGCATCTATAGAATATTAGAAAGATATTTTGTATCTCTGTTTAAGTAACCTATATCATGTCACTTCCTTGTATGAGGTATACAAAATTTCTATATCTTCTCATTCTCTTAAAATCCACAGCATAAAAGAGCCTGCACATGCAGGCTTTCTGTGCCACTTCAATCTTAATGCCTCGCTAACACTGACAGCCTTGCTACCTGTCTCAGAGGGATTAGAACAAATAATCTCTGACCTTGGGACTGTGGTTCTGCCTAGATCATCCTTTGGCAACTCATAGGGTAACTGATTCTCTTGTAGTTTCAGCAAAACTGTCACCTCCTCAGGAGTCCTCTATCATTCTTGTTATCCCAATCTTCCTAGCACACACCCTGGGCCACTGAGTCCACCTAGTTGTCTCTCTCCTGAGAGGTGAATTTGTGATTCATGGTTATTTAATGGTGCACAGGCTGAACCTTTCTTTCGGAAGGAAGCTCCATGCAGGCAGGAATCTGGTCTATTACAGCCACCTCTGTGTCCTTAGCTCTTGACACACAGTGGACTCTTAGCATGTTTATATATGGAATACGTGAATAAAACCACATATAAATGACTCCAATGACTTCAAACTATATATTGTAAGGAATTATTCTGGGCAGTACGGTAGATATAAAAATATATGCTCATATATACATTTTCACTGGAGAAACAAGAACTTTAAACCTGAAATAATTAGGAAAAAGTAATGTATTATGGAGTGCTAAATTGTGAGAGAGAGATATTACATTTTGAGAAGCAAAAGAAAAGAAAGAATCCATTTGAAAAGATGTACTTGAGCTTGAATTATTTTGGTGATTAGCTCCAAGGAAAAGATTTCACAATGAAAAGAGACAAGTTATAGCACAGCTATTCAAAAAAATTTCCAGAAACCCCAGAGGCAATGTTGTCAATATTCTGTGCATCGTTTTCTTTCTCCCTCCTATTTTCCTTTCTCCACTTTTCTCATTCTTCCTGCCCATATTTCCCTTTCTGGGGTGTCTCTTTTCTTTTCTCTAGTTCATGACCAAATATGAAAATGGTGGCTTATAAAGCTAAAATTTTTGACTTTGGGATTTGGGAGAGTATTTTTAAATAAATAAATGAGTGTGATGTCGTATGATATAGTTGTGCATACAGTGAGAGTTTGATGGCATGGGAGATTGTTTAGACACCAAATAATTCTGAATTGGAGAATTTGTGCAGTTTAGATGTTTTTCATAGAAAGAGCATGGGTCCAGAAGTCAGACTTAGGTTTGAGTCTACGTGTTGTGACTGCCTGACAGTATGCCTTGAGAAGGTTACTTTACCTTCCTGGGGTTCTCTTTCCTTGCAAATAAAATGAGAGAATTGATCTGCCATGGGTCTAGAACTTCTAGCTCTGAGACTCTCTGGTATTTGCTGAATAATTTGGATTCCTCACATATACTCCCTCCAAGGTCTGAATCTGAATGATTAACTCCCCTTCCTCCCACCACAAAACAACTTGTCCCTGACACAAAAACAATCCAAATGTGTTACCACCTTCCTGGTTTAATCTTCCTCTACTGGTCTTTTGCATGGATGCCACAAGTTAGTTTTGCATCTTTGCTGTATTGGGAGACAAACGCACATTTATGCAACCCTCTTTTACAGCTTCTGGCATAGAACTGTTTATGTATTCATCAAAAATTATCTACTGAATGCATACAAGGTGTTAGGCATGGTTGTAGGTATTAGAGGTTCTTTAATGAACAAAACAAAAATTCCTGCCTATCATTTCTGTACATCACCAATGAAACAGCAGAAGCAGAAATCAAGGAAAAAATCCCATTTGAAATAGCAAAAAGAAAAATACAATACCTAGGTATAAACTTAACCAAAGAGGTAAAAGACCTGTATTCAGAAAACTATATACCACTGCAGAAAGAAATCAAGGAAGACACAAACAAATGGAAACATATACCATGTTCATGGATTGGGAGAATTAATATCATTAAAATGTCCATACTACCCAAAGCAATCTACACATTCAACGCGATACCTATTAAAATACC
>PVIA01012270.1:0-38819 GCA_004024845.1 Tonatia bakeri
GCATCTACCCCTGCCCCCTCTTAGCCTGAGTCTTTGTACTCAGATGTGAGAAATCCAAGTCTCCTTGCTCCTCTGTCTCTAGCTCAAAGGAAGGGGCAGCTTAAACCGGAGACAGCAGACCCCTAGGATAATCAGGTCTGGGACAAAGAAATATGCAAGATCCTGTGAGATCTGTTTGCTGGAGGATGTTATTAACTTGGAATTTGAAGGCACAGTCAGGAAACCTTTGAAACCTGTAGTCTTTTCATATGATAAAACTCCAATCTCTGCCCAGAATCACAACAGAAACTCTGTTAACATCCTTGTAAGATACGTGTTCCCTTTAATTTCTTCTGCCAGACTGTCAATCCATAATCTGTGACTGCTTTCTCAATAAAAAGCCACTGGGACAAAGGAAGAGGCTTTTCCCCCTAGGAGGGTTTAGCCCAGAGCGGCTCAAAGAATTGAAGAGTGAGTGCTCCGTCTCTGACTTCCACTCAGAAAACTATTTCTGTGCATGATTATTTCTATAGTGGGTTTTTTGCGTATTTGAAGCGAGGTTTAAAAATCACTACAGTCAGTCAGACAGCCGGGTGTTTTAAGCGAGGTTTGAAAATCGCTAACAATGATGTGAACTTCTATGGTAGTATACCTGTGATATTCAGTGTGCCGTCTCCTTGATCTCCCAAGTTCACTGGTCTTGGGCTGTCATTTAAGTTGGCTCTGTGTTTGTCTTTGGGTTTTGAGTATTGTTGGGTCTTTCTTTGGTGGATTCTTCCCTCCAGCTGGTTAACTGAGGGTTACTCTCTCTACCACCTCTTGTATTTTGTTGTGCTGGTGTGGCCAGGTCGTGTTCAAGTTGGTTCTTCCATGTGTACAATGTTTTGAGGATTCTCTCTTGCTCTTGTTCAGTTGTTTGTTCTGGGTAATTTTTCCACTATTTAGTTGTATTTTCAGATAGGTCCTGGGTTGTGGTTACTGTGGCTTCCACTCCCTCCTTCACTTTCTTCTGCTGTTATTTGTTGGTGGTTCCTTTGTTGTTGGGTTTCCTCTTCCAGCAGGTATCCTGGTGTTCACAGCATTCATTTACTTTTTTTTGTGATCAGTTGGAAGGGGAAGGCAAAATGGTTTAAGACCGCAAGAGTGTATTCTATGATATTTACAGTAGCAGCCGGTAGAGACGTGATAGGAGATCCTTTGGCTATGTATAGTGTTAACTGTGATCTTCCACCCAACTAGCCACTTTTTAGAGAGGATGGAGAGAAGATAAGGTTCTTGTTGAGGAAGAAAGGATTCTGAGGTGGATCTAGAAAGCAATGAGGTTGTGGGAGGTCAGATTCTGAGGTAAGGTGAGAGTAAAGGATAGTGAATAGGTATAGTGTGAGAGAGAATAGAGTTAACCACTGCAGTAATAGAGTTCAGGAAACCGTGAAGTGGGCTAAGATCTGAGAGGGGTGTTGTATAGTATTTACAATTGTATGGAAAAGCTATTATTTAAAATAATATTTGAGCAGCAGTCATATGACAGAATATATGTGATCTGGATAACAAGAATAGGGAGTATAGGACCTTGAGTAGTGTGCTAATGGAACACAAGTGAAGCAAAGGACACTAGATTAGCAATACACTATGAAAGAGAGAACAGGGGAAACTTGTCAAATGATACAACTTAACCTGCCAAGCAAAGAAGACTAAACAGAAAGAAGAGGAATACAAAAATACTATTAAAATAACAGATGTAAGAATAATGAAAAAATAATACAAATATGCAATAACTTTCAGGTTCTCTGTAATAGAAAAGTGAAATTTGTCTCACTGTCTCAGCTGTTGGGATGACCCCTCTCTGAGTCCAACTCTGGTCTTTTCGGAGTTTCACTTGTGGGAATTTAAAAAAAATGAAGAAGAAGGAAGGAAGAAGAGATAAAATTAGAAAGAAGGAAGAAGGAATAAAACAAGAAAGAAGGAAATAGAGGAAAAAGGAGTTGAAAGATTAAAAAAAAAAGAAAGCAAGAAAGAATTACTTTTAAAAAAGGCCTCTTGCTGGTTTCAAACTTACCAAACTGGTTTTGCTGTTATTGCTGGCTGCAGCAGGCTGAGGGGCAATTGGTTTCACTTTTTTCTCTTCCTGATCTGCACTCAGTCAGCCTAGGGCTGCACTCACCCCAGGGCTAGCTGGATGCCTCTCCCTGGGGTTTTGGGTGTGGGATCCAGACCTTTCTCAGAGCACTCTCTCCCAGAGTTATGGCTGTAGGCTTGGGGCCTTCCACAAAGTGCACTTTCTCTGGTTTGTGGGTGTGCGCACTTGGCCATGCTGCCTCTCATCCCACAGGTTTGGGCACACACTCTTCTCAGGGCTATGGGGGTGCATATGGCCTTCCGCAGGACCTCAAGAACGCTGACTGGCTGGGTGGGGAGGAGGCCAGAGTGGCTGCTGCAGGAGAATTCCCCAAACAGTGTCTCTTTTTTCACTTTTTCTTTTTGAGAAATTCCTCCTACTCAAGCCTGCAGTTCCATACAGAGGCCTGACCTCTCACACAGCCTAATTCTCCAACCAGTTCGGGGACTATTGGGGTCAGGGCCCAACTCTCAACTCTCCCCAGCTGGTGTTTATAGTCTCTGTGGGTGTTCACAGCCCCTGTGTGTTTGCCACTTAGTCCTTGTTTACCTTTCTGTGACTTTAAGCAACTAGGTCTCTGCTGGTGCTGCTCAAACCTTGTTTGGCAGGGGAGGGAGCAGTTGACCCGGCTCTCCTAAGAACCCTGTGGCAGACCTGGTGGGCACTGGGCCTGGGGCTGCAGCCATGTGGTCCCTGGCACCTTATTGTCCTGAAGCACTCTCTTTACTGTTTGGTTTTTCAATGTCTGCTACAATTTTTGGTCTCCTATCTTCATATATGCTGGGGTACTGCTGGCTGTTTGCTCTGTTCCTCCATACACCGACTAAGTTTTTCTCCCATGTGTAAGGGGAAGTGGAATCTGCTCCCTCCTACCTTGCCCCCATCTTCCCTCCTCCTGGATGTGTGTTCTAATGTGTTGCTCTATCAGCATTGTCTGGACATCAGCAGTTATGCATTCAGGCATCATAAAGATGATATGCACCCAGTGTCAACTCAGGGCTGGGTGCTCCTGAGGAAGTGGGTACTCACACAGGTGCATTTTGTAGTATAAAAACTTTAGAAAATCACTGCTTTTAATGGAAACCTTTGTAAATATGTGCAAATGCTTTTATGCTTTACTGAGCAGAAATACATCATGCAATTCATTTTCTCTTGATGGTACTTGAAAATCATTGTGAGCAGCAATTGCTGGGATCTTCTACATTCTTCTTCTAAAAGCAATGTCCAGGGATTTACAGGTCTTGTAGAATGCTGTCCCCTGCAATGACCATCTCAAATTTCACTGAATAAAAAAGAAAAAGAAAAAAATTCTAGGAAACAAAACAACTAGACAGTTTTTAAAAATTTGCTCTTCTAACTATAAGAATGATACATGTTCCTTGCAGAACACTGTTATATATAAAATATTAAAATAAAAATAAAAATCACTGCATGAGATTTAAAGTAGCTTTTTGCTGCCAGCCACCACTGTTAGTATTTTGTTTGGCCTGCAGGTGCTTGTTAAAAATCTCTCTCACTTCCTACTAGTAGTTCTCATCTCTCTGTCAAGGTAATATGCTTGTGCTCTGTGACTACTGCTTTTATTTGTGAGTAAAATGATGTTATGGTTTCAAGAAGATAAGTTAAATGTGATTATGAATATATAAAAATTCCTCTATACTCTTATTTAAGAATTATAAAATTAGTTCAATTTATAAACTGTATCTTGCAAATAATATCATCACTTCAAGTGTATAAAAAGCTGGTAGAATTGGCAAATAGTCCTTAATCTCTTTGAATCTTTCACAGCTACCCTATAAGACTTCAGAATTTTGCAGGTAGTTTCTGGAATAGAAGGCATCAGATTTTCTTCTGTTTGGTCTACTATAACAGAGTACCACAGACTGGGTGGCTTAAACAACAAAAATTTATTTCTCACAGTTCTGGAGGTAGGACTCTAAGATCAAGGTAGAGTTCGATTCAGTTACTGGTGAGAGCCTTCTTCTTGTTTTTTTCAATGGCCACCTTCTCCTTATGTCTTCACATGGCAGAGAGAGATAGAAAAAAAGATCTTTCTTGTCTCTTCTTCTAAGAACACTAATCCTGAAACCAGAGGACGACTGAGTCTGGGGCTCATGCTGTCTGTCACCACTCAGTCAAAAACCAGAATCATGGATTGGACTATAATTGCATTTTTGTTAATACCAGAGGTTAGCAGTCTGAGAAGGTGGAGGGTAAAAACCATAATAACCACCTTAACCCAAGCCCCCAGAAGCAAATTTATATAGGGGAAATGTTGGAATTTTGGAGGGGGAAATTTCTAGAGGTGATGGGGGAACACAAGAATTGGAAAATTTTAGTTTTAGGTAATAGTTAATAAGCTTAGTAGTTAATGCACGTAAAAAAGCTATTGTTTCAGGAACTGAAGATATGACCCACCCTGACTCCAGCAGACCACAAGCAATTCCACCTCTGTGCCCCAGGAGAACTGCAAGCAATCAAGATAGTATCTGAGCCATTGTGTTCCAGGGATACACATCCTGCCACTCAGGACACAGATGAGGAAAATCACCTAGGACACCGATAAAGAATCTCCAGTCAATGGATGGAAGGATACTAGGGAGATGGCCAGACTGCAGATTTTATCTAATTAACCTCTTTCCTGAATTCCAAATCCCTTACCTACACCTTCTTTTTCCTGAATTCCAAATCCCTTATGTACACTTTTTTCCTCCTTACTAAAAAGGCTGGGTTGAAAGGAAATGTAAGACGGTCTTTTAGGGTACATAATCTACCATCTTCTCAGATCGCTGGCCATCTGAATAAAGCACCCACAAAGATTCAATTCCTGTCTCTACTTATTGGGTCTGATGGTGACAGGCAGCTTGAATGCTGGCTTTTCTGGTTTCAAGGGGAGTACAGATGTACTGTTTCCCTTGGGAGAGGGAGTTGACAGGGAAGTCACGCAGCTTCTTTCAAAGCTGGCCTCCTTTGTTCTGGTGTTATCTTTCCATTTGCATATTAACATTCCTCTCTTGACCGGACACCTGTTACTTGCCCAGGGAGGCTATGATTCTTTGGTTAGGGAGCAGAGGTATAAACCATTTATTCATAAGTGTCCTTGGTGACTCACCAGCTGGCTGTGAATTGCTCGAACTATTTGTACTTAATTTTCTTGTCTCAGTTTCCCCATTCCACTTGCCCAGGAATTTTTCTAGCTTCTTATTATCTTGTCTTAATCCCACCATTGTGTGAAAGATACCTCCCCTGCCATCCTGGGGTATCCATCTTGGCTGTGGATGTTCATTAAAACATGCGTAAATGCACATAACCTAGCATAATTCTGTGGGGATATAGAGAACATGGCCACCCCCTCTAGTGGAGAGTGCGCTGTTCCTCTACCCAAGTGGGTTTTTATTGAGAAAGTAGGCTTAGTTTGTGGATTCACAGTCTGGCAGAAAGGATCAAAGGGAACAGGTAACTTACAAAGATGCTAGCAGAACTCCTGCTGTGATTCTGGGCAGAGACTGGAGTTTTAACATATGAAAGGACTACAGGTTCCAAAGGTTTCCTGTCTGTGCCTTTAAATTCTAAGTTAATAACATTGTCTAGCAAACAGATCTCACAGGATCTTGCATATTCTATGTCCCAGGCCTGATTACCCCGGGGGTCTGCTGTCTCTGGTCTGAGCTGCCCCTTTGGCTATTTGCTTAGCCCTAAGAAGGGCAGGAGACAGAGGCAGCCAGGAGACTTGGATTTTTTGCATCTAAGTACAAAGACTCAGGCTTAGAGGGGGCAGGGGTTGATGTAATCACCCCTTCCTTTCCACAGCCCCTTCATTTCCACAGCCCCATGAGTCTCATCCCAGAGGCCTTTACATGATCAGTACCTGTCTTTGGTCCATTCTTTATCCTAGAGAATTGTTACTCGTCATTGGTTAACTGATCAAGCATTAAAGGCCAGGCACAGAACAGGTAGTGTTCATGCCAAGGGAATAAGTTTTGTTTCCTTAGTGGCTCCTAGTCTGGAGGTCTCTCACTCAGCCTAAGTTACAGGGGGTTACAGCTTCCTGAGACCAGGCACGGTGGTCCCCAACACCATTGGAGCTCTGCCCTCATGATCTAATCACCTATTTTCCAGTGCAATCACATTAGGGACTGGTGTTTCAACATATGAATTTGGAGGACACAAACATTCAGTCCATAACATCCTTGTATTATCCTTTGTCAACATTATTTAAAAAATTTGGAAGTCACCCACTTAGAGCTTCTTGCTGAGGTTACAAGGTTAATTCCCACATTTCTAGCTTCCCATAGTTTACAGTCCTAGTGGACACCTCTTGTCCTGGCATAATTGTTTGTAGTGCCCATTCACCATCACAAAGGCCCTGATTATCCTGTTCCATACAGCCCTGGGCCACACTCCTGCTTTGCCTTGGAGTCTCATTAGTGCATCCTGGTCTAGAGTGAATCAGAAGAGAGGGCAGTTGAGTCCTACAACCCCCTTCCCACTCCTGAAAAACAGGTCAGAGGGATTCATTTTTCTCGATGGCCAATTTTTACAGGTCCGAGGTACTGACTGTCCCCTTAGTGTCCTTCTTACATTTGAAGCAAGGGCGAGAAGATATAACCTTGCAGCTAGGAGGGAGCCATGAATGACACACTGGATAAATCATGCACTCAAGTGGGGAAAGCAACCTGGATGGTATTCTTTCTATCTTTAAAAATTTATACTGGAAAGGTCAAAATGGCTTCTCTCAATTGTATTTCCTGAGAGTTGCTAGTTTAGAGTTGTCAAATGCTTTTTAAATTATTAAAAACAATTTATTGTAAAGAAAAAAATAATTACAGCCATAGTTTCATCACCCAGTCCTGTCAAATCACATGCATTTGTTTCTATATCCAGTTTTTTGTATTTGTGAAATTTGCAGTGAGCATTGCTTTTGCACAGTTTCTTAATTACTCCCCATGTGTTACCTGCACACAGGTTGGGTGTAGCCTATGTTGCTAGTTGAGCTCACCCCTGGACTCCATCCAGGCCTAGACATCCTGTTTATTTGCAGGGGCTTCAAGGGAGAGCTACTGAAGCCATAATGGAAGATTAGATTTTGAAGACAAAAGTAATTTTCCTCCTTCAAAGGTAGCATGAGACTGAGGAATCTGGGGAACCTAAATTCAAGAATTTGGGACTCCAAGCCTGGCACACCCATTAATCTTTCTGAGCTTTGATTTCCCTGACTGTAAATGGTGCTAAACCTCCCAGGGTTATTGGGTGATTGATGTGGCTAAAGTATCTGGAATAGAAGAAAATGTGCTGATCAGACATTATTCCTTTGAAGAATCAGAAACAGTATTTAAGCCAGGTAGTAGGCCTAGATTTGATGAGGGGTTCTAGGAGAGGAGCCTAGTTAAGTGAGGCGGCCCTCCTGCTGAGCCATGCAGAGCACCTCTGTGCCACTTACTTTCTTTTTCTTCCAGTCCCCACTCCATTACCTGTGCCCTACACCTGTCTACTTTCAGAACACTTTGTTCAGAGCACATGAGTATCCAAGCACCCAGACTCTGTTCTTTATAGATTCAAATGTGTTATGCTGAGGAAAGACACAAGGAAGACCAAAAATGTTTGAACTCAAGGATTTCCTGGTGACATTCAATAAGGTTCTGTTAAATTTTTCTATGTAAATTGTAATTGATACTAAACCTTCCTTACTGACAGAGATCATAAGGTCAAGACAGCCATGAGATAGCATGGCCATTAGCTCAGCTGCTGTTCTGGTCCTGAAGCAAAAAGGTGAACCTACCCCTATCTGTTCTCCCAGGAGGTAGGTGGCATGTCTCCACAGGCCACTCTCTGTCCTGCATGGTGACTCACTTGTGACAGGCAAGCAGTATTTGAGGTGTGGATGTCATTGAATCCATATTTGGACACTTCTGAGACTCTTTTCCATTTTCCCCTATATTCCAAGTATTTGGATCCCAATTGTCCTCACTTAAAGAAGCTCTGTAAGCATTGAAGGAATGATAGACATTATCAGTTGACAACACTTTCTGGTGAGGAGCTAAAATAAAGTATGCAATTTTTGCCCTCTCTACTGTATGCAAATAAACAGAGCTTTTGATGTTAAGGCTAAAGCATGTAGACAGACATTAAGAGGTCATCCCTCACAACCTTTGCTCCTGTCACCCCAGGTTTCTTGAAGCCTGCTTGTGTGTACTGGGTGGCTGTGAGAAAAAACAGAAAATAAATATGTGTGGCCATTTGTTTATCACAATTGTAGCTGTGGTAGTTTTATTTATTCAGGCTTCACCTCATACCAAAAGAAATGTTTAAAGCAATATTTTTATTACTGTTAATAGGACATTCCCATGAGGTTCCTCCCTGTCTCCTCCCCGCACCAGCCTCAATACACCAATTTAGTTGCAGGTGTTGGGGACCCCAACATTAACCATCAACAGCCCTCTTTATTTCTCCAGGTTGCTTTCTGTCACTCTTGCTTTATAAATTTAGCAAAGCATTTAGGAGAGGGACTGAAACCAGAAAAGACACCAGCATTTGGGCTGCCTGTCACTACCAAACTCAATAAGCAGAGACAGAGATTGAATCTTTGTGGGTACTTTATTCAGGTAATTTGAGAAGATGGTGGGTTCATACCATAACAGACCATCTTACATTTTCTTTCCAGGCCAAGGTTTTTATAACAGGGAATAAAACAAGGTGCAGTGAGGGATTTTGAAGTTCAGGGAGGATTAGGTAAAAGAAACTGCAACATTCTTGTCCTGGGCAGTTAGCTGTTCCCAGGGAAGGGTGGTCTCTGTTGCTCCCTGAAGCACAATGCCTGGATGCCTCCACTTGTCCCCAGGTGCTAATCTTTAGCAGTGCCCCAGGAAGTCAGCTGTTTCTTCCAGGAGCCAGGATGGGCCTTATCTGTAGTTTCTGAAACAAAAGCTTTAACATATATATTACTTACTAGGCTTATAACTTTTTACCTTAAACTAAAATTTTCCAACTCTTGAGTCCCCTATTGTTCCCCACTGCTAGTATTAAACTAACTTATTTCTGTGAGATTAGCTACATATGGAAATATCCATTTGTTATTTGGCATGTAACTTAGCATTGGACTGTCTGGTGGGAGCAGGGTTAGGAATATACCTCATTACAGACTTACATAAGAAGGCACATTGTATGCAACAACAAGCTATGATGCTGAAGAAAATGACAAGGATAAAAACAATAAATGCCTCTTGAAGACTAGTGATACTAGGCAGACAGGAGGTTAGTTTAGACAAGTCAATGCCAATGAATCCTCTCTGTTTTATATTAGATACTACATCATTTACTTGCTTTACTTTATATTCTGTGAGCTGTGAACTATTAGTTAGGTTAAGATAGCATAGTCCTTTAAATTCTTCACATTCATGGTTATGCCGTAAAAGAAGGTAGCCTATAGCTGCACTATTCTCCAATACTGCTTCTCTGACTTGTCTTAGTTCTTGACATTCAAATAGGTTACCATGGCTGGCATTATAAATATAGTTAAAGACACATATTCAGCAGGGCTAAAGAGGCATAAGTAACTGTTACAATTGGGTGTAAGGGAGAGATCCCATTGAACCAAGGTCAGGTGGGGCTTCTGAGGCATAAACACTGCCAGTCTTCCCAGAGAGCATGGTCCCCCAGAACTATTTGCTGGAACAAAGGAATAGACAGTCATTCCACATATCAGAAACCATCCTGTGGGAAATTTAACATGAATATAAGTATATATCAGTGGTGGTGGTGCAATTCATCTTCACACCTGCTGAGAGCACAAAACAGTCTTTAGTACTGTTGACAAAAGTTGCACACTCTCTAGCTGGGGCTACATTAGTGGCCTTCAATGAAAACATTTCCCTGTCCTTTATAGTTACCACTGGTCCCCAATTATAAATATCAGAGTAGGTCATTTTCTTTAAAATATGCTCAAACACAGTGTAATTTCGAAGGCTTTCCAAAGGAGTACAGTCACCTATAAGACATGAAATGAACGTTTGTTCAATGTAAGTTCCTCCTGTAAGACAAAAGTCAGAAATATTCAGAACATTTTTTGCTAAATATACCCAAATATTTTCATCTCATTTGAAAGGAATAAGTTGTTCATGAGAAGGGATCAAACAAAAGGTAAAGAAAAGAAATAAGTCATTGTTTTTAAAGGATTACTTTCAGGTCTTCCTCCAGTGCTTTCTTTATTCTGGTGTGATGAGTCTAAGGTTTTATTTCCACCAGTTTCACCATGGTAGGGGTGATGAGGAGTACATCCCAAGGTCCAGTCCACTTTCCTCCTAGTTGGCTTTCTAGAGATGCCATCATCCAAATCTTGAGTAGCACCTTGTCTGCAGGCTGAAAGGAATGCAGCAAACCTGTGGGGGAGAAGTCTGTAATACAGGTAAAGCCATTCATCACAGCTAAGGTCTGACTTAAGTGTACACTTTCTTGACTTTCAGAGATTATATATATAATCTCCCACCCAATTGTGACCTGAAATGGCTACCTGTAAACAATTTCATAAGGACTCATCTGAATCCCACTTCGAGGAGCTACCGTTAACCTGAGCAGGGCAATAGGCAAAGCTTGATCCTGATGGAGATGAGTTTCTTGACATAGCTTGGCTATATTTTTCTTCAAGGTGTGATTCATCTTCTCTACCATCTCAGAGGCCTGAGGTCTCCATGCTGTGTGGAGTCTCCACTTGATTCCTAAAATTTACTAAACTCCTGTGTAATTTCTGAAACAAAAGCAGGTCCATTATCACTCTAGATGCTGCCAGGGAGGCCAAAGTGAAGGATTATTTCCTTCAGTAAAGCTTTCACTGTCTCCAAGGATTTCTCCATTCTAGTAGGATAAGCTCCTACCCATCCTGAAAAATGTGTCAACAAAGACTAACAAATACTTCCACTCTCAGACCCTTGGCATCTGAGTAGTCTATTTGCCAGTCCTCAACTGGACACTGTCCTTGGTATTGGTTTCTTTCTTTCCTTTGATGGGGATCTTTCTTGGGGTTGTCCTTCTGGTACACAAGACATCTAGCAATTACTTTGCTTACAGCTCTAGAAATTCCAGGACCTATGAGCCACAGTTTGACATAGGTGGTTAATGAGTCTCTTTCATAGTGTGTGGCCTCATGCAAATGCTTCATGACTGGCTCTACTAAATGTTCAGGAAAACAGTATAGCTCCTTTCTTATTCTTTTTCCATCTGATATCAGGACCTTCTTCATCAAAACCCCAACCCTTAGCTTTCTTTAAGTCTGCAGTTGAATATTCAGGGTCAATTTTTGACAAATCCAGAACAGGTACCAAAGGCATTATAAACATTGCTTTTGCTTTTTTGCTGCCCATTCAGCCAGATTGCTTCCTCTAGCGACTTTAGTGTCTTCTTTCTGATGCCCTGGGGAATGCATAAATGCCACCTGTAAAGGTACCTGAAGAGACTCTAATAATTTTAAAATTTCTGCTGCATGCTTAATCTCCTTTTTATTGGAGGTTAATAGTCCTCTTTCCTTCCAGATTGAACCATGTGCATGCAAAATTAAGAAAGTATACCTTGAGTTGATATATACATGCACTCTCTTTTCTTGAGACAATTCCAGTGCCCTCATCAGTGTGATCAGTTCAGCTTTCTGAGCAGAGGTTCCTGGTGGCAAGGCCTTGGCCTCCACTACTCCTTCAAGAGTCACAACTGCATACCCAGCGTTTCTGTTTCCTTTGTCCATATAACTGCTCCCATCTGTATAGAGAGTCCAGTCTGCTTCTTCTAAAGGATGGTCCTGTAAATCAATTCTGTTAGAATACAGTGCATCAGCTATTTCAGCACAGTCATGTATTAGCACAGTTGAGTCAGGCTCCGGGAGAAGAGAGGCAGGATTTAACTTACATATGTACAGTTTTGAGGGAGACATTGGGGTTGTTGAAAAGAATGGCTTGGTACCTGCCCATTCCTCCAGCAGTGAGCCACATATTTCCTTTTTGCTCCAGCAGGCTTAACACTTGCTGGGGCACTTAACTGGTATAGGCTGTCCTAAGGAAAACTTTTTCAGCTTCCTTCAAGAGCTCACAGGTGGCTGCCACTCTCAAGCAGAATGGCAACCCCTAGACAGGGTGATATAATTTCTTTGACAATTAAGCAATTAGCTGCAAATGTCACTAAGCATTTGGGTGAGGAATCCTAGGCTAATGCCCCATCTTTCAAACACATATCGTTGAAAGGGCTTCAGTAGGTTTGAAAGCCCCAAAGCCGATGCAGAAGCCAGGTGCACCTTCAAGGACTCAAAAGCCTGAGTGCACTCCTTTGTCCACTCCAGAGGGCTATATTCTGGTCCCTTCAGAGCCTCATACAGTGGTTTAGAAACAAGTCCAAAGTTTGGACTCCAAATGCAGCAGTCGCTTACCATCTCCAGGAATTTTCTTAACTGGTTCCTGGTGTTGGGAGGGGTCCTCTGCGGATTTTTGTTGCACCAACTGCACCATACACAGACTTTTTTGCTCAAGGATGCCTTTCCCCATTCCCTCAAGGAGGCATCTCTTACAATGGTCTAAGAGAGGAAGGCCATCCCCATTAGGGTCCTGGTTGGGCTTGGTTAAAGGTATTTCCCTGGGAGGGCCCAGGACCCCTTCTGGATTTTCTTGGTGTAACCTCTGTGCCTCTTCATTTGATTTATCCAACATGAGCCTCTGCTCATCCCCCATAAGCAAAGAATTCAATAAGACTTATATGTCTGCCCAATTGGGATGATGAGTGGCAAAAACTGATGCAACCAAATCAGTCATTTTAGCAGGATTGTCTCTATAAGAAGGGTTTGAGCTTTTCCAGTTTAACAGATGTGATGTAGAAACAGAGTATGTGCCCAATAATATCCAGCAGGCTTGCCCTCTGGCCCGACTCCCACTGGAAGTCTCAGAAAAGGACATTGCCCTGCTCCAGTAGGGGCTTTTCCTCCACTGAATTTGGTTTCCTGACAGATTCAAGGTGGTGATGCCACTTCAGGTGCACTTTCCTCATTTCCCTCAGCCAATAGATCCCCTGGGGCTGTGGGAATTCTGGCCAGCTAGCAGCAAAATAATATCCAGATTTTCCTGGTCCCTCTCCTCTGAGCTTCTATCTTTCACATGCAAATCCCCCTTTTTCCAAGCCATTACCTTACCATATTTTTCGGATCATAAGCTACACCTAGGTTTTAGAGGAAGAAAACAGGAAAATTTTTGAAGCAAAAAACATGGTAAAATATTTAATAACATAAACAACATAATATTTTACCAATGTAAATGTAAAGAGAACTCAACAGCAGCATTAACAACCATTATTCCTCCCAAATTGGGGCAGGGGTGCATCTTATAGTATGAAAAACAGGTTTTGTTTTTTTTAAAACTCTGCATCTGCATCATGTAAACTAAAAAAAAAAAAAAAAAAAAAAAACCTTTTAGGTAGGGCATTTTGTCCCACTTCCCTGATTTTTGACAAAACAACTCTAGTTAGAGTATAACACAGTAATTTAAAGATCCATTCAGTGACCAGCGCTCTCTTGAGTCTCAATTATACAGTTCACAAGCAGAACAGTATTACAATAAATCCACATTTGCTCTAGTTATAAGCTCATAAGTCAATGAATTATCCTGAACTCACCCCAGAGTTCTGTTTCCTGGAATGGAGAATTTTTCCCCCATTTTACCAGATAGAGCTCTAAACAACAGATACCCAAACCAAATAAAAGACTTCCTTTTCCAAACAGAGCTTCTTCAGATAGAGGGTACCCAAACCAAATTGGACATCATTTTTCAGACCAAGCTCTGTAACCCATAAGGGTACCTTTACCAGATGACCTGAGTCATGACCCGGGATTTTAACCTGAACCAGAAAGTGCAACGATTCAACCAGACAAATGATGAGAAGTGCCTGTAGTGAGGGAGAGAATCCCCAACTGAAATCAGTTGGCAGCTGCTTGGGATTCTCCAAATTTAAAACCCTGGGGCCTTTCAGCCCAGGCAGCCAATTTGGACTCCCTGCCAAATACCTAGACTTACCAGAGAGTTTCAAAGTCTGTCCCAGCGGAGTCACCAAAATATGAAACCGGAAAAGACGCCAACATCCCCTATCACTTATGCTTAAACATCCCTCCCCCAACAAAGTCCTGTACCCTATCAATCAAATTGGGGTATCCTACTTAAAATTTCTTACATTTCTATTTTAAGTGGATTTTAAATAAGTAAAGCAGGTTTTTAAATGTCATTGTCAGGGGTATTTTTAAATTAAGAGGTATGCCATGACCTGCCAAGTGCAATAATATATATATAATAGCACCTACAACAGTGCCTGGTGTATGGTAGGAAAGCAATAAATATTAGCTAAATAAATGAATGAATGAAGTGGCTCCACTGTTAATGAGGAGGGGTTCCCTGAGGAGGAGAGGGACAGTCATGCAGGATGTGGAGAAGCACAAGGCTCACTTAAATAGGATTTTACATGAGTGTGTAGGACTTTCCTGAGGCCCCATGTGCCATGTGTGCCCAAATTCCTAGACCATTTTCATTTATACAACCATTTTTTATTTATTTAATATATTTTTTTGATTATGCTATTACAGTTGTCCCATTTCCCCCTTCACTCCCCTCAACCCTGCACACCCTCTCCCACCCACATTCCCCCACTTTAGTTCATGTCCATGTGTCATAAGTTCTTTAGCTTCTACATTTCCCATACTATTCTTGCCCTCCCCCTATTTTCTATCTACCATCTATGCTACTTATTCTCCATACCTTTCCCCCGTCTCTCCTCCTCCCACTCCCCTGATGCTAACCCTCCATGTGATCTCAATTTCTGTGGTTCTGTTCCTGTTCTAGTCATTTGCTTAGTTTCTTTTTGTTTTTGCTTTAGGTGTGGTTGTTAATAATTGTGAGTTTGCTGTTGTTTTACTATACATGTTTTTTATCTTCTTTTTCTTAGATAAGTCCCTTTAACATTTCATAAAATAAGGGCTTGGTGATGATGAACTCCTTTAACTTGACCATATCTGGGAAGCACTTTATCTGCCCTTCCATTCTAAATGAAAGCTTTGCTGGATAGAGCAATCTTGGATGTAGGTCCTTGCCTTTCATGACTTGGAATACTTCTTTTCAGCCCCTTCCTTCTTGTCTGCAAGGTCTCTTTTGAGAAATCAGCTGACAGTCTGATGGGATCTCCTTTGTAGGTAACTCTCTCCTTGTCTCTTGCTGCTTCTAAGATTCTCTCCTTCATTTTTACCTTGGCTAATGTAATTATGATGTGTCTTGGTGTGTTCCTTCTTGGGTCCAACTTCTTTGGGACTCTCTGAGCTTCCTGGACTTCCTGGAAGTCCATTTCCTTTGCCAGATTGGGGAAGTTCTCCTTTATTATTTGTTCAAATAAATTTTCCACTGGTTGCTGTTACTCTTCTCCTTCTGGTACCCCTATAATTCAGATATTGGAATGTTTAAAGATGTCCCAAATGTTCCTAAGCCTCTCCTCATTTTTTTGAATTCTTATTTGTTCATTCTTTTCTGATTGTATGGTTTTTTCTTCCTTCTGGTCCACTCCATTGATGTGAGACCAACCTTTCTTTCCATCACTATTGGTTTCCTGTGTATTTTTCTTCATTTCACTTATTGTAGCCTTCATTTTTTCATCTAATTTGTGACCAAAATCAACTAATTCTGTGAGCTTCCTGACCACCAGTGTTTTGAACTGTGCATCTGATAGGTTGGCTATCTCTCGGTCGCTTAAAAGGATGGGTTCTGGGGCTTTCATTTGGTCTTCTGTTGGAGCCATCTCTCTCTCTCTCTCTCTCTGTCTCTGTCTCTGTCTCTGTCTCTCTCTCTCTCTCTTTTTGGTCTGGTCATGCCTATTACTTATGAGGGGCAGAGCCTTAGGTGTTCACTAGGGCTGGGCACCCCAGTCTCTGGGTTGTGAAGTTGTATGTGGGGGCAGGGTCGAGAGGGAACAATGGCATTTGCTATGTTCTCTGTGGGACCTCAGTCCCCTCTGCTGCTTTCTCCAAGCAAACTGGGCCCCTCTGGTGCCAATTCCCGTGTGGGTGGGCTTGTGCACGCCGTGGGGCCCTCCAAGGACCTCTCCTGTGAGGCTGGGTGTCTGTCCCTGCACCTCAACTTTCAGAGGCATCCGCAATCAGTGTCCCCAGGCTCTATTTCCCAGCGCTGGGATCCTGGGTTGCGTGCACTGCCTTGCTTTACAATCGCCACCTCACTGGGTCTGCCAGCTGCCACCCCTTGGCCGGGGTCTGCTAGCTGCTGCTTGCACACTCAGGGTCCATATGCTGCAGTCTTGCACTCCCCAGATGCCTTATGCACCCCAGATGTCTTATGTGCCTGGTCCCAATGCTCTCTGCTCTCTGCGGTGTGACCCGTGCCCAGCTGCCTGACTCCTCACCTCCTACCGGTCTGGATGAACGGGTCTATTTCAGCTTCTTGGTTGTCTGACTTCCATTCAGATCAATTTTCTGTCAGTTTTGGATGCTATTCTATTTCTAAATCATTGTTGTTCCTATTTTGGTTGTGCGTGGAGGTACGGTGCGTCCACCTATGCCTCCATCTTGGCCGGAAGAGTATACAACCATTTTTTTAATCCATGTTCTGCCTCCTGACAGTTTTTGAAATCTTCCCAAGATCTGATTGTCTCCTTTGTAAGGAGGCTTTAAAATGAGTATACATACTAATAGCTAGTACATATACAAATATGTACTATATTATTATAGTATATTATTACACTACAATATTATTATACTCTAATATTATAAAACATACTATATTATTATAGTATGTTATGTATACTGTAATTCATAACATCTGTGCCTTCTGTCTCACTGGGTCATTGTGAGGCTCTAGGAGCTAGAGTATAGGAAAGACCTTTGTGAAGATGTTAAAGTGTAAATAATTATTGTGATTATTCAAGGACAATAATTGACTTCTATTGTTCCAGTACTTCCTCTGCCTACTTGGCTTGGCTCTGAGCTGATGGGGCAGGCACATCTACACTTGTTCACTTGACTGACTCCAAACTCTGGCATAGTCTGTCATTCAGTAACATGAAGCAGGGACACACAGCCTCAGGCTGCCAGGGTTACCTGGTGCTTTCCACTGTGGACTCATATCCAGCTGGGCTGAGTGGTACCAGGTGATTGAAAAGGAACATGGTTTCAGTGCTCCAGGCCCTTGGGGTGGCAGAGGATGGACTTTAGACAGCTCCATGAAACTGGTGGGATAAAACCATCCTTATAAGCCCCCAGTTAACCGAGTCCTCCATCAACCACCTGTCTTTCTTCAGCCACCAAGCTTTGATTTTTTGCTAAATTTCCTTTAACATGAAAGCTGTACTCACCCCCATTTTTCCTCCTCTTCCCTCACCCACTCCACATCCGCTCATTGCCTTTGACCTTCTGCCAAAAACTGTTCCTTAATATTCAGCTGCCTCCATCTCATCTGTTCCTGTGTTCCAGACACTGTAAGTTCTTGGTGTTCAAAGCCTCTAAGGTTATGTAAACAGTAGTTTGAAGTTATCGTTTCTCTTTCTTTAGTGCTTTGTTTTCATGTTTATTGGGGACTTTCTCTGGGTGCAATTACCACTGTTCTGTTTTGAATACTGCCCACCTTTCCCTAATTTTGTAAAAAATGCTATAGTTTTTCTGAGATTTCTTTCGCATTTAAATTGTCTGCCTGCATATCAATCTTGATTCTATATCAAGGCATTTTCCAGAGTGAGCTCCTACATAGCTATTCTGTTTTCCACCCCACCTTTTGCAAGAAGGTAAAATATGATGAAGGAAATGATGAGAACTCAAGGACTGAACCTTAGTCCTTTCAAACACAATGCCTTCATACATATTCTGTACCTGTGGTTTGCATCTCCTTCTCTTGTAAAATTTAGTTACAGTGAAATCAACTGTGTGTGTGAGGCTTCTGTAGATGCCCTGTCCCTTATGCTACAAATTGTATTCTTTTCCTTCCTTGTCCGACTCCATTAATGAAGTCCACCCTCCGTGCTATGTGATATGTGATGCTGTTTCCTCCAGCTCAGAACAGAGGCCTTGACAAATAAACCTGCCACTGGGTTGTCATATATGGGCCACCTCTCACCTCTCATTTAGGCAGGTGGTTTAAATGAAACTCAAATTGTGATCATCAAGCATTTGATTAGAGCTAGTATTGATTGGAACTCATGGGTCAAAATGGAAAATTAATTTCCTTTTGTAGCAGTGCCATAGCTAGTGAACAACCACCTGGTTCCATGATGGCACGAGCTGATTCTGAAGGCTTAACAAGGTGCTCCCACAGACTGCTGGGTACCAACAACTGCACCATATGTGGCCAGGAACTAATTTTCTCTGGGTCCAAAAAGAGTCTTTATAGTTGACCCATGTCACAGGAGAGTGGGACATAAATCCCAGCTGAATTCTTAGAAACTGAGTGTGTGATATTGGCCACGGGAAACACATTTCCTTTAGATTGGCCAGGAACCTCAATTTGATCTGTTCCTTGAGTGCCATGGTAACCTACTGTGTTTAGTTGTTTATCAACCAGGTACTTTCTTGAGAGGCAACAACTTCCTAGTATAAAATAATGCATCCACTTCAGGCTGTCAATGGGACCCATCCCTTTTAATTTTTAATTCAACCTAGGTCATTTCTGTGAGCTGTGATTTTGATTATTCCATTTTCAAGACTCTTCTTCCCAAATGGAGCCCTGGGAATGTGGTCACTATGGCCTAGCCGCCTCTGAACGTGGTGAAGGTGGGAGCCCAGTGTTGTGGCCCATGAGAGTTACTTCCTGTTCATCTGTCTCTGAAGGGGTGAACCTCAGGAAAGGAGGAGGTTAGAGTCCAGAGAACAAGGGCAGAGAGAAGTGGGGACCTAGAATATTGGTGAGCCAAGCCAAGGGGTTATGAAAAGAGGATCTTGAGGAAGAGGATGGTTCAAAGCACCAGACCAGAAGACAGGACCAGAGCCAAGTGGAGCACAAGTGAGCATGCACACTTACGGAAGCCAAAGAAGCACTTTCACACCATGCATTTCAAAGCTCATATTAGGCCAGATGACCCTCAACCTCTTCACACCATACTCCCAGATAAACTTGAGTAATATGTTCAAAGTTTTAGGGCCTTTTATGATGAACTGATGGGAGTGTTACATGGGCTCATTCTTTGCTCATCTTCTTCAAAAAAATTTTTTCTTAAATCCTCACCAGAGGACATTTTTTCATTGCTTTTAGAGAGAGAGAAAAGCAGTAATGCAAGAGAGAAGCATTGATTGGTTGCTTCCCTTATGTGCCTGGACCAGAGATCACACATGTCTGGACCAGGGACCAAACTTGCAATCTAAATATGTGCCCTGACCAGGAATTGAACCCACAGTCCAACCAACTGAGCCAACCAGGGTATTCTTTGCTCATTTTAAGCAGCTGAGGAGACTTCTTCAAAGTAGCTTAGGCTTAAATGAGACCTCTGTTCCTTACAGAACTTACTGTTAGTAGTCAATAAATAGTAGTGGCTAATGCTCACTCAGAAGTCCACACAGGAGGAAATGGTATAAAAAGGGCATGGAAAAAATTACAAAAAAGCAAAGGCACACTTTTAAAAAGAGGAGAACATGGAATAAG
The DNA here is from genome assembly GCA_004024845.1 of Tonatia bakeri. NCBI lineage: Eukaryota > Metazoa > Chordata > Mammalia > Chiroptera > Phyllostomidae > Tonatia > Tonatia bakeri. The sequence goes on from PVIA01012270.1 coordinate 19,726, forward strand.
AATATAGTTTAAGTAGGTCTGTTCTGGAGCCTGCTAGCCAGATGGGCCAATATTGGAAAGCTATCCTGGGATTTCCAGGAGTTGATTTGCTCAAAAACATCCCTAAGTCAAATTTTCTAGAGGGGTCTGCGTGGGTTGACACACATCTGCTATTTGTAAAAAATGCAATTTTGTGCTGGCCAGATGGCTCAGTTGGATGGAGCATCATCCCATATACTAGAAGTTTGCAAGTTTGATTCCTGTCAGGGCACATACCTAGGTTACAACCCTGGTCAACACATATGGGAGGCAACTGATTGATATTTCTCTCATATTTATCTCTCTCTCTCTCTCTGTCTCTCTTAGATCAATGGGAAAAAACATATCCTTGGGCATGGATAAAAAAAATACAAAAAAAAAATGCAATTTTATGTGTAAAAACATGAAATGACCTGCGCTGTTCTTCAGCCTTCTCAAGTATGATGGCCATACTCTTTCTTGCTTTTTAACCCTATTAATAGCAAAATATAACTAGTACTGAGGAAAGGACCTTAAGACACAAGTGTTGACTTCTGGTTCTGCCCATATGGAGTGGCAGACACATTCTTCCCAAGTATTCCTTTTTAAAACTAAAAATCCCTTGGCATAACACAACAAACAAGTGGAGGAAGACTCTGAAAAGTAAAAAGAAGGTGGCGAACAGCCTAGGAATCTTGGCGCTTAAAGAATGACACAGTGGTGAGTTCCCTGGGTTTATCACTCTCACATATCCTGGTGAGGCACTGCAAGAGTCTGCAGCACAAAATTACCAACAGGTATAGATTAAAAGGCTCTAAGAAAAGCTTGTTTCCCCCACTCAAAGGGGGACAGTGAAAAGGATGGTTTGATAACAAAAGGAAACCTTCGGTAAATGTCCATCACACCCTGTCAAAACACAAGTGGGCTGAACAGGATGCTTCCAGAACCACCTGTAACTGTTCTACCTGCAGAAGCTGACAGAGGTGCTTCTGCTGCCTGTGGTCCAGTGGTATGGATACTGGAGCCAGGAGCTGGAGGTTAATCCTGCATCTCCCTGGCAGAACAAATACAAACAGGATAAACACAAAGAAATTATAATTGAATTTCTTAATATAAAAATTAAAGATCTAAAAACAAAAACAAAGAAAAAATCTTGAACAAAGCAGAGAGAAATGATGAATGACTTATGGGGAGCATCTGTTTAAATGACAGTGGATATCTCATCTAAAAGCAGGGAAATCAAAAGTAAGAGGCATGTATTTTGTAAGTACTGAAATAAACAGTTAATTATAAATCTTAGACCCAGCAAAAATATCCTTCAGAAATATATTGAAAATCAGAGAGTCTTTGATGATGGAAAACTTAGAGAATTTATCATCAATTAAGATGTGGGCCAATTCCTAGAAAACCATAAAATACCAAACTCAACAAGAATGAAATAGAAAATCTGACTAGTTCTATAACCATTAAAAAATTAAAATTGCAAGTAGGAAGCTCTTAGAAATCTGCAGATGAAAATATTTTAAGAAAAGTTAATGTCAAATTTACATAATCTATCTCAGAAAACAGGAGAGGAGGGAACATTTTTCAACTTATTTTATGAGACTATTATTATCCTGATGTCAAAAAACAGAAAAGACAGTACAAAAAATGAAATAAAGTAAATTATAGACCACTATCTCCATAAACTTATATGTTAAAGTCCCCAACAAAATATTAGAAAATCAACTCTAGTATAAAAAGAAAGTGGGATTTATTCCAGGTGTGTAAGTCTGGTTCAATATATTTGAAAATCAATCAGTGTAATTTGCCATGTCAACATATTAAAGAATAAAAATAATAGAATTTTATCAATTGATGCAAAAAATATAACATGACACTATTCTACACTAGTTCACAATAAATATCTTAGCAAATTATTAGAAATAGAGATTGCTTTCTTAACTTGATAAAAGAAAGCTACAAAAACCCTACAGAAAATACCACACTTAATGGTGAAAGACTGAGTCCCCTATCTGCTAAGACTTGGAAAACTACAAGGGTGTCTGTATTCACTACTGTAACTCAACATAACACTGATAACTATAGCAACAAAAGTCAGGCAAGAAAAAAAATAAAAGGCACAGGATTTGGAAAGAATGAAACAAAACTACCATTATTTCCCAATACCATGATTATTTACACAGAAAATCCCAGTGAATTTATAAAAAAACAACAACTCTAGACCTAGTAAGTAAGGTCAGCAAAGTAGCAGGATACAAGAAAAATACACAAAAATAAATGGCATTTCTATTTAAAAAATTTTTTTATTGTTGTTCATGCATAGTTGTCTCTATTTTTCCACCACTTCACCTCCACACCCATCACCAGCTACCACCCTCAATCCTTCCCCCTTTGGCTTTGTCCATGGGTCCATTATACACGTTCCTTGAGAACCCATTCACTTCTTTACACTGTTATCTTCCTCCCCCGCTCCCCTCTGGTTGCTGTCAGATTGTTCTTAATTTCAATGTCTCTGGTTATATTTTGCTTGTTTGTTTGTTTTGTTAATTAGGTTTCATTTATAAGTGAGATCATATGGTATTTGTCTTTCATTGCCTGGCTTATTTCACTTAGCAAAATACTCTCCAGATCCATCCATGCTGTTGTGAAAGATAGTAGCTTCTTCTTTCTTTCTGCTGCATAGTATTCCATTGTGTAAATATACCACAGTTTTTTTGTCTACTAATTTACTGATGGACACCTAGGCTGCTTCCAGCATTTGGCTATTGTAAATTGTGCTGCTATGAACACTGGGGTGGATAAGTTCTTTTGAATTAGTGTTTCAGAATACTTAGGGTATAATCCCAGCAGTAGAATTTCTGAGTCAAAACGCAGTTCAATTTTTAGTTTTTTGAGGAAATTCCATACTGTTTTCCACAGTGGCTGCACCAGTCTGCATTTCCAACAACAGTGTACAAGAGTTCTCTTTTCTCCACATTCTCTCCAACACTTGTTTGTTGATTTGGTTATGAAGGCCATTCTGACCAGTGTGAAGTGTTATCTCCTTGTGGTTTTAATTTGCATCTCTCTAATGGCTAGTGATGCTGAGGATCCTTTCATATGTCTCTGAGCTCTCTATATGTCCTCCTTGGAGAAGTGTCTGTGTAGGTCCTTTGCTCATTTTTTAATTGGATTGTTTGTCTTCCTGGAGTGAAATTGTGTGAGTTCTTTGTGCTTTAGAGATCAAACCCTTGTCCAAGGTATCAGTGGCAAATATATTTTCTCATACAGTTGTTTTTCTTTTCATTTTGCTGGTGTTTTCTTTAGCTGTGCAGAAGATTTTTAATTTGATGAGATCCCATTTGTTTATTCTTTCCCTTATATCCTTTGCTCAAGGGAAGATATCAGTGAAAATATCGCTGCATGGAATATCTGAGATTTTCCTACCTATGCTCTCCTGAAGGACTTTTATGGTGTCACAACTTATGTGTAAATCTTTTATCCATCTTGAATTTATTTTTGTGTATGGTGTAAGTTGGTGATCAAGATTCATTTTCTTTTGCATATAGCAGTCCAGGTCTCTGAACACCATTTGTTGTAGAGGCTGTTTGTACTCTATTTTATGCTTCTCACTCCGTTTCCAAATATTAATTGACCAGAGAGACTTGGGTTTATTTCTGGGCTCTCTATTCTATTCCATTGATCTATGTGTTTTTTCTTATGCCATTATGAGGCTGTTTTGATTAGCATGGTCTTGCAATATAGTTGATGTCAGGTAGGGTGATACCTCCTACTTTGTTCTTCTTTCTCAAAATTGCTGCTGTCTATTTTAGGTTGCTCACAGTTCCATATAAATTTTTAAAATGTTCATTCTATACCTGTGAAATATGTCATTGGTATTTTCAAAGGGATTTCACTGAATCTAATAATTGCTTTGGATAGTATGGACATTTTGATGATGTCAGTTTTTCCAATCCATGAATATATTATATGCTTCCCTCTATTTGTGTCTTCCTTAATTTGTTTCTTCAGCATTGTGGAGTTTTTTGAGTATATATCTTTTACCTCCTTGGTTAGGTTAATTCCTAGATTCTTTATTTTTCTTGTTGCTACTTCAAATGTGATTTTTGTCATGATTTCTGTTTCTGATATTTCATTGTTGGTGTACAAAAATGCCTTCAATTTCTGAGTATTGACTTTGTGTCCCACTAGTTTCCCAAATCCACTTATTGGGTCAAGTAATTTTGGTGGAATCTATAGGGTTTTCTATGGATACTATCATGTCAACTGCAAACAATGTCAGTTTTAACTTCTCCTTTTCAATTTGGATGACTTTTATTTCTTCTTGTCTGACCACTGTGGCTAGGACTTCCAATATTATATTGAATAGAAGTGGTAAAAGCAGACATCCTTGTCTTGTTCCTGATCTAACTTGTGAAGATTTTAGCTGATGATCATTGAGTAGAATGTTGGCTGTAGGTTTTTCATATAGGGTCTTTATTATGTTGAGTTATACTCCCTATACTCCTATATTGCTGAGTGTGTTTTTTTTTTTTACCATAAATGGGTGCTGTATGTAATAAATGCTTTTTCCACATCTATTGATATGATAATGTGACTTTTACTTTTCTTTTTTTATGTGATGTATTACATTTATTGATCTGTGAATATTGTACCATCTTTGCATCCCTGGGATGAATCCCACTTGATCATGGTGTATGATCTTTTTAATATATTGCTGGATGCAGTTTGCCAATATTTTGTTGAAGATGTTAGCATCTATGTTCATGAGTGATGTTGGCCTGTAGTTTTATTTCTTTGCATGTCTTTGTCTGGTTTTGGGGTTAGGATGATGCTGGCCTCATCAAAAGAGTTTGGGAGTCTTTCCTCTTCTTGGATTTTTTGGAATAGTTTGAGAATGATAGGGGTTTGCTCTTCCTGAAATGTTTATAAAATTCTTCTGTGAAAACATCCAGTTTCAGGGATTTTGTGCACCAGGAGTTTTTTTATTACTGTACAAAAATTCCATTAGGTGTTATTGGTCTTTTCAGGCTTTCTGCCTGTTCTTCATTCAGTTTTGAAAGATTATATTTTTCTAGAAATTTATTTTACCCAGGTTTTCTAATCCCTTGGCATGGTATGAATCGTAATCTCTCCACTTTCATATCTGAATTTATTTATTTGTGTCCTCACCCTCTTTTTCTTGAGGAGTCTAGTTAAAAGCTTGTCAATTTTATTTATCTTTTCAAAGACCCAGCTCCTGGATTTATTGATTCTTTCAATTGCTCTTTTAGTCTCTATGTCATTAAATTCCATTCTGATCTTGATTATTTCCTACCTTCTATTCACTCTGGGCTTTGTTTGCTCTTGTTCCTTCCGTTCCTATAGATGTAGGGTTAAGTTGTTTATTTGAAATATTTCTGTCTTTTTTTGGTAGGCCTGTATTGCTATGAACTTCCCTCTCAGGACTCCTTTTGCTGTGCCCCATAGGTTTTTGACTGTTGTATATTCATTTTCATTTGTTTCCAGAAACTTTTGTATTTCTTCATTGATCTCATTATTAACCCATTAATTGTTTAATAGTATTTTCTCCATGAGTTTGAGTACTTTTGAATTTTTTTCTCATGGTTCGTTTCTAGTTTCAGGCCCTGGTGGTCTGAGAAAGTGCTTGATGTGATTTCAATTTTCCTGAATTTGTCGAGGTTTGTTTTGTGTCCTATTGTGTGTTCTACCTTTGAAAATGTTCTGTGTGCATTTGGAAAGAATGTGTATTTTGCTTCTTTGAGATGAAAGGTTCTATATATACCAGTTAAATCCATTTGATATAATGCATTGTTCAGTTCCACAATATCCTTGTTCATATTTTCTTTGGAACATCTGTCCATTGTTGAGAGTGGGGTGTTAAATCCCCTATTATAATTCTGTTGCTGTCAATATCTTTCTTGCAGTCCTACAAGATTTCCCTTATATATTTGGGTGCTCCTATGTTGGGTGCATATGTTTACAATATTTATGTCTTCTTGATGATTTCTTCTCTTGAATATTATGAAGTGTCTTTTTGGGTCTCTTTCTATAGCCTTTGTCTTGAAGTCTATTTTGTCTGATATAAATATTGCTACCCCAGCTGTTACTTCCTATCATTTGCTTAGACTCTTTTCTTCCAACCCTTCACTTTCAGTCCATGTAGGTCTTTTGTTCTGAGGTGGGTGTCTTGTAGGCAGCATATGTACAGGTCATTTTTGCTTATCTATTCAGCTCTCCTATGTCTTTTGATTGGAACATTTAAACCATTTACATTTAAGGGTATTATTGATAGGTACTTATTCATTGCCATTTTACTCCCTTTGTACCTGTGTTCCTCTCTCTCCCTCTTTTTCTTCCTCTTCTTGAAGCAATCCCTAGCATATCTTGAATGGTTGGTTTGATGGAAGTGTGTTCTTTCAGCCTTCTTTGGTCTGGGAAATTCCTTATTTTACTTTCCATTTTGATTGAGAGCCTTTGTTTTTCATTGCTTGGAATACTTCTTGCCATTTTCTTCTGTCTTGTAATGTTTCTGTTGAGAATCAACTGCTAGCCTTATGGGGGCTCCCTTTTATGTTACTTCCTGTTTCTCCCCTGTTTTCTTTAAGATTCTCTCTCGCTTGGAATTTTGCCATTTTAACTATGATGTATCTTGAAGTGGGCCTCTTTGAGTTCCTCTTGATTGGGACCCTCTCTGTTTCTGGGACTTGTGTGACTTTCTCTATCATCACATTAGGAGAGTTTTCCATCATTACTTTTTCATTCAGGTTTTCTATTACTTACTCCTCCTCCTCTCCTTCTTCTCCTCCTAGTATCCCTATTATATGGATATTATTATGTTTCATGTTGTCCTGCAGTTCCCTTAATTCTTCTTCAGTTTTTCTGAGTCTTTTTTCCTTTTCTTGTTCTTTCTGGGTATTTTTTCTACCTTGTCCTCCAGCTCACTGATTTGATCCTCTGCTTCATTTAGCCTGCTTTTGATTCCTTCTACAGTGTCCTTCAGTCTAGAAATTGTATTCTTCATTTACTCTTGGCTCTTGTTGATAGTTTCTGTGTCTTTTTCATGTTGATATAGTTTGCAGTTAGTTTCCCTGTAGTTTTTGGTAATTCAAACTGAGCTCATTGAGCTTCTTTACAACCATTATTTTGAACTCAATATCTACTAGTTCACTTGCCTCTTTTCATTTAGCATTCTTTCTGAGAATTCCTTCTTTCCTTTGACTTTCAAGGTTGTTTCTTTGTCTTCCTGTTATTTGTGAGACAAGTATTGTTTGCTCCTGCTTCTTAAATTGAACATTTTTGACTTTCTTACTCTGTGATGTGAACCTCTATGGTAGGAGACCAGTGAGATTCAGAGGTGTAGTCTCCTTGATCTCCTAACTTGATGCTCTTGGATGTCCTTTATGATCTTTATGTTAGCTCTCTGGATGTAATTGGGTTTTGATTGTTGTGGGGTCTTTCTTTGGTGGGTCCTTCCCTGTAGCTGGTTGACTGATGATCACTCTGCCCACCATGTCTTTTGTGCTGTTGTGCAGGTACTGCCAGAACAAAACCACAAAGTCCAGAACAGAAACCCACACCTGCAAAAATAACTCCCCCCCCCCAGCAATCTCACTATCAACAGCAAATTAACCAACATTAATCAGTATATAAAGAGATTAAGAATATTATAAGAAAGTAGAGTGAATATGAGTTGACCTACTGAAAGGAAAATGATTTTGAGAAGGAAGAGGAAGGAGCACTAATAAGAGTTGGAATTTGGAGCAATGCAATGGAAGTAAAATTTACATCACAAATAAAAAAGGGATGTAGGATATGGAATGGAGTATGAGAAGGGAAGCATATAGTTTTAGGTATAAACATATATTAAAATAAAATAATGTGAGAAAGAGAAAGAAATAGGAAGAAAAAAGTAAATAATAATAGTAATAATAATAATAATAATAATAATAATAATGATAATAATAATATAGGAGCTATACTGGGGAGAAAGATCCACCTCAGCACTATCAACAAATGAACTAAAATTAATATAAGTGAGATGGGAATAAGAGTGAAATAATAGACAATGGAAGAACTGCCTTTTGACCCAGTAACTCCACTGCTAGGATTATATCCTAAGAAGCCTGAAACAGCAATCCAAAAGAACCTATGCACCTCAATGTTCATAGCAGCACAATTTACAATAGCCAAGTGCTGGAAGCAACCTAGGTGCCCATCAGTAAATAAATGGATCAAAAAACTATGACACATTTACATAATGGAATTCTAACCAGCAGAAAGAATGAAGGAGCTCCTACCCTTTGTAAAGGCATGGATGGAACTGGAAAACATTATGCTAAGTGAAATAAGCCAGGCTGTGAAAAACAAATACCATATGATTTCACCTTTAACAGGAACCTAATCAATAAAACAAAGATACAAGCAAAATGTAACCAAAGGCACTGAAATAGAGGACAGGCTGACAATGACCAGAGGGGAGAGGGAAGGGAATTTCAGGGGAAAAGGGGAAGGGTTTGCAGGAACAAGTATAAAGGACACATGGACAAAAACAAGTGGGGTAGGTAGAAACCGGAGGGAGGTCAGAAGGGCTGGGAGGGTGGGCTGGAATGGGCATAAAAGGCAGAAAACTCTACTTGAACAATTAAAATAAAAAAAATAAAACACACACACAGAGAAATAATAAACATTTCAAAACCAAAATTAAAAACACAATACCATTTGTAATATTTCCAAAGAAAATGACATGCTTAGTATAAATCTATCACAATATTTACAGAAACTGCATGCTAAAATTATGAAATGCAGATAAAAGTAATGAAAGAAGATATAAATAAATGGAGAGACATATCATCTTCATTCATTTGAACCACTGAATATTGTAAAGATGTTTTTCTCCCCAAGTTGATGATAAGTTTAATGCAAACATTTTTAATTTAATTTTTTTAGAGTTTACATTCAACATTATTTGGTATTCATATCAGGTGTACAGCATAGTGGTTATACAAGAATATACTTTACAAAGTGGTCCTTGATATTTTCAGTACCCACCTGGCACCATACATAGTTGTTACAATATAACTGACTTTATTCTCTATACTGTACTCTACATCCCCATAACTATTTTGTTACTACCAATTTATACTTTTAATTCCTTCACCATTTTCACCCAGCCTCTCAATGATACTCCCCTCTGTCAACTATCAGTCTGTTCTATGTATCTATGAGTCTGTTTCTGATTTGTTTGTTTATATTGTTTTTAGATCCCACATATAAGTGATATCATATGGTGTTTGTCTTTTGTTGTTTGGCTTATCTTACTTAGTATAATAATACTTAGGATAATGCACTCTAGGTCCAGTCATGTTGTTGCAAATGGTAAGATTTCATTTTGTGGCCAAGAAACATTTCATTTTATATATGCACCACAACTTTTTTGTCCACTTGTCTATTGATGGGCACTTGGGATGCTTTCATATCTTGGCTATTGTAGATAATGTTGTGGTGCACAGAGGGTTGCACATATTCTTTCAAAATAGTGTTTGGATTTTTTGGATATAAACCCAGAGTGATATTGCTGGGTCATTAGGCAGGTTAATTTTCTTGGGGAACCACCATACTGCTTTCCATAGTGGCTGCACCAATCCACATTCCCACCAACAGTACAAAAGGGTTACACTTTCTCCACATCCTTGCCAACACTTGTTGTTTGTTGATCTACTGTTGATATTTATTGGATGTGAGGTGATATCTCATGGTGGTTTTAATTTGCATTTCTCTCTGATGATTAGTGACATTGAGCATTTTTTCATATGTCTATTTGCCATCTGTATGTCCTATTTAGAGAAGTGTCTATTCAAGTCCTCTACCTATTTTTTAATTGGATTACTTTTTTCTGGTGTTGAGTTGTATGAGATCTTTATAAATTTTGTATATTAAGCCCTTATCAGATGTATCACTGGTGAATATGTTTTCCCATTTGTTTTGTTGGTGGTTTCCCTTGCTTTGCAAAACTTTCTTTGTTTAATAGAACCCCTTTGTTTATTTTTTCTTTTGTTTCCTTTGCTTGAGGAGATATATGAGAAAAAGATTGCTAAAAGAAATGTCTTAGATTTTACTGCCTGTGTTTTTTTTTTCTAGGAGTTTTATGTTTTCAACTCTTACCTTTAACTCTTTAATCCATTTTGAGTTTATTCTTGTATATGGTGTAAGAAGGTTAGTTTCACTCTGTGTATCTTCTATTCTGAGGTGGATCTCTTGTAGGTAGCATATATCTGAGTCTTTTTAAAAAATCCATTCACCTACCTTATATCTTTTAATTAAGACATTTAATCAATTTAAATTTAAAGTGATTATTGATAAGTACATATTTATTGTCATTTTATTCTTTATAACTATGTTTCTGTTTCTTTCTTCTTCTTAAAAGAAGTCCTTTTAACATTTTTTTGTTATACTTGTTTCTTGGTTATGAAGTCCTTTTGTTTTTTTCATGGTTGGGTTGTTCTTTATTTCTCTTGCAATTTTAAATGGTAGCCTTGCTTGGTAAGTAATCCTGGTTGTACATCCCTGCTTTTTATCACTTTGAATATTTTGTGCCAGTCACTTCTGATCTGAAATATTTCTGTTAAGAAATCAGCTGGAAGTTATGGGAAATTTCTTATAAGCAACAGTCAATTTTAGTTGCTTTTAAAATTTCTTCTTTGTCTTTATGGTGTTTCTTGGTGTGGTTCTCCTTGGGTTCATCTTGTTTGTGACTCTGCACTTCTTGGACTTGTGTGTCTCTTTCCTTTACCAGATTAGAAAAGTTTTCTGTCATTATTTCTTCAAATAGGTCACAATTCCTTGCTCTCTCTCTTGTTTTCTTTTTTCTCCTACAATGTGGATGTTGTTACACTAGAAGTTGTTCCAGAAGACCCTCAAGTTATCCTTATTTTGATTTTTTTTTCTTGTTTTTGCTGTTCTTACTGGGTGTTTTCTGCTACCTGGTCTTCCAAATTGCGGATTCAATATTCTGCTTCATCTAACCTGCTTCTGATTTCCTCTAATGTATTCTTCATTTTAGATCTTGTGTTCTTCATTTCTGACTGGCTATTTTTATGCTTTTCATGTTCTTTTTTAATACTTATTATCTCTTTTTGTTTAAGTTCTCACAGGGTTGAATCTTTATTTTACTATGTTTCTTGAGCAACATTATAACCATTGCTTTGAACTCTATAACTGGTTGATTGTCTTCATTTCATTTAGTTATTTTTCTGGGAATTTCTCCTGTACTTTCATTTGAGGCATGTTTTTTTGTCTCCTCATTTTGGCTGCCTCTTTGTATTTGTTTCTCTGTGTTAGGTAGATCTGCTATGTCTCTCAGTCTTGGTTTGGTGGTTTTATGTAATAGGTTTCTTGTGGGGCCCAGGAGTTCACCCAACCTGCTAGATGATCTAGCAAATTCTTTATGTAGTTAATTCTTGATTGCTGCTGGTTCATTCATTGCTAGGGTTGACCTTCAGACTGCCTAATAGGATTAATTCAGACCACAGTACATGAGCTGGTGTATGGATGTCAACTCCACAAAGCAGAAGTCAGACAAACAGGGTCTGTGCCTGCCAAGATCTTCCCTTAAGTTTAACACTTGTGGAGTGATTTAGGTTGTGCTCTGTTGTGTTCTGAAACCTTTCCTACCAATCTTAAAGTGGTTTCTTCTGTAAATCCTTGGTTATAAGACTCTGTTCAGTTAGCCTTCACTTGGTTATTTAGGTTGATAATTCTATAAGTAAGTTGCAATTCTGGTTTGGTTCAGGGAAGTGATGAGTGTAACTTTCAACTATTTTGACTTCATTTGGATCCCCTATCAATGCAATTCTTATTAAAATACCGCCAGTGTGTTTTGTAGATATAGACAAGTTTACCCTAAAATCTATGTAAAAAGACACAGACTCTTCAATAGCTAAAAAAAAATCTTGAAAAAGGAGAATTAAGTGCAAGTCACTCTATCTTAATAACTTGGTACAGTTATCAAAAGACTGTGGTATTTTAACTGAAAATGCATGTTCAGCTACCTGTTGCAACAGAAGGCAAACTTGCAAGACAGGTGCTTGTGCAAAAGAAAAGAGATTATTCAGGTGCTGCTTAACCTGGGAGAATGGTAAATTCCCATCTCAAAGACCATTTCTCCTTCCAGCTCAAGCCCACAGTTCTTATAGGGATAGGGAGTGGAGGTTTTTGTTTTTATTCTATACAGTTATCTTGCTTTTTTTGGTGCACTTGGATCCTATCCTTTCCCTTAGGTCCCATATTTCTAGATTTTGCCTCACTCAGCCCCTATCTATTCATCCTTCTAGTATTTGGCAAGCTAGGGTTCTATCCATTCAACTTTCTAATATGCTTGGGTCCTGTTCACTTATCTTTCTAGCTTTTGTCTTGCTCAGTGTAAGGACCTCCTCCTGTACCAGCTTTACCAGTTGGGGAGACTACCTGGTGCTCCAATCAACTGTCCACAGTAACAATTTTCCCCTTTGAAACTCTGGACCTTTGTAATCTTACAAGGGTAAATAGATAAAGGTCTCAACTTCCGTAGTTTCTTTCTTCTATCAAGGGGCCTAGTCTTACCTATCCCTGGTTCAGAGACTTTTGCAATCTACTAAAAGAAAAAGGGGGTCAAGAATGGAGGGAAGCATCTATGTGAGGTAGAAGGATTGTTGTCTTTGCTCTTCAGAAGGCTGCATACGTGGTGTCTTGAGGATGGCTCTGCTGAACAAGTAAAGCTGGTAGACTGCTTCCTATTTCAAGAGTCAGTGTTGCAGATGGCCTCCCAAAATGAGAACTATTGTGTAGACAAGCAGTCAAGTATTTAGTGAGAGGTATACTCTGTAGTGCAGGGGGAATTTCAATGAAGCCAGAAAGTGGAGAAACTAAAAGATCCCCATGATCTAATTCTAAATGGAACTTTGAGTGACACACCCAATAGTAGGATAAGTTTGCTGAGGAAACCACTCTCTGGGAAATGCAAGCAAAAGCATCAGTCTAATAGACATAAAGTACAGCAATTGTCAAAATAATAGTAAAATAAAGAGTAACATTGTCACTTAACTTTGGGATGCACTGTCCCTTTCTGAAGGAAGTATTTTAAATCTCTTTTGGACTGCAGATCCAGCTTTCTCTTGCAGTACCAACAATAGCAAAAGTTCTGAGTCCTCCTTTTTATCCATGTGTGGTGGATCCAAGGCTTGATTCCCTTGAGCTTTAGGTGAGTGTGTTGTCAGCAGGATGATACAGGAACCAGTCCATTGCTTGGCTAACTGTTGTTCAGGAAGATCTTGAGTCTAACAGGTCTTTAGTAAAACTAAGTCTCTTAGTGGCAATGGGGGTAAGAGCTTATAAGGTGGGTAGATAGACATGCTATGAGTAAACTGTACGAACTTGTTAGTATTTGGTCTAAATTTTGTGCATTTAGGTGTTTCTGAAAAAGAAACATGGAAGGTACTCCCATAGGCTATTTCAAAAAGGCTTAATTTAAGTCCATTTTAGGGAACTACCCTGGAGCAAGGTAGCAGGAAGTGTCTGGCCCCATTTCAAATGTGTTTCCTGGCATATTTTATCCAGAGTGTTTTTTCTGCTTTATTAGCAGTTTGATTTCCCTGGATTGTTTGGGAATGGTTCTTCTGGTGTCTTGGGCAGTGCATTATGGCAATCTGATTTGGTGGATTCACTGCTTCTAGCAATTTTAAAATCTCTCCTGCATTTTTTTATCTTTATTCTTCAAGGTTAAGAGCCCTTTTTCTTTCCATATTGCCCCACGGGCATGTACAACCATGAAGGCATTTTTAGAGTCAGTATAGATGTTAACATTCTTTCCCTAGGATAAATCTAAGGGAAAGATTTATACTTTTACTCCATTTTATACTCCATTCCTTCTGGTGAGGGCTATTAGTTTAGCCTTTTGTGCTGAGGTTCCTACAAGGGCTCAGGTTTCTATCACCTTGTCTATGGTGACTACCATGTACCTGGCTTGTCACTGACCATTCTCCATGAAGCTGCTTCCATCTGTATAGAATTCCCAGTCAGGTTCTGTCAGCAGCTGGTACAGTAGACCTGATGTGCTGGAATAAATTTTGTCGAAAATTTCTAAGCAATCATGTTTGAAGTCTGAGCTTTCCTGTAAGTCTGAGAGTAGGGTGGGTGGGTTTAAGTTAAGGGTGATTGGTAAGATAACATTTGGGTTGTCTGATAAAATGGCTGGATATTTTCCCTTGTGCCCTACTGTCAGTCAATACTCTCCTTTCTGTTCTAATAGAGTTAGGACTTTTGTGGTAAAAATACAGTAATAGGTTGCTTCAGAGTGAATTTCCCTGTTTCCTCTTTGATGTCACAGGTAGTGGCTATTGCCTGGAGGCATGGTGGCCATACTTTTGTTGCATAATTTAGTTTCTTTGAGAGGTAGACTATTGATTGAGGGATATTTCCCAGGGTCTGAGTTAATAACCCAAGTCCAATTCCTTGCCCTTCATGAATGTATATTGGGCAATCCTAATGTGGGGGCCAAAACTAGTTTTTCCTTCAAGGTGTCAAATGCTACCTAACAGTATCTTTTCTATTAAAGGAGTTCTGAGTCTAGTCCTTTCAAAAATTATACAATGATTTTGCTATTAAGACAAAGTTTGGAATCCTAATTCAACAAAACCCTGTAATCCCTGAGAATCCACAGCTGTCTCTGGTTCTCTGGGATGTTTACTGTAGCAATGGCTTGTTTTTGATGAGCTATCAGGCTCCTAGTACCCTGTTTCAGTTGAAACCCAAGGTATTCCACCTCCTGTTTGCAAATCTGGGCCTTTCAATGTGATGCTTTATATATGCTTTCTGCCAAATGATTCAGGTTGCCATAAGCATTGCTAGCTATTAGTAAGTTATCTATGTGTTGTAGAAGAATTCCTGATTTCAATTAAACATCCTTTACTTTTTTTGGCTAATATTTCCCCAAATATATTCAGGCAATACTTAAGTCCTTGTGGCAACACAGTCCGTCAGTATCAGAGTGTGGCTTTAGTTTGTGGATCCTGCCATGCAAAGGCAAATAATAGTTGAGTTTGTCCATCTATGGAGATATGGAAATAATCATCCTTCAAGCCTAAGACTAAAAATCATTTGTTGTCTCTGGGCACCATGGTCAACAAAGTATAAGAGTTGGGCACCATAGAATGAATGTCCTGGACAGTGACATCTATGGTCATAAGGTCCTGTACAAATCGATATTCATTAGAGTGAAGCTTTTTGACTGGCAAAATAGGAGTGTTATAGGGAGGCTGGATGGCTAAATTAAACCTGACTTTAAGAATTTCTGCAGTACTGCTTGATTTCTCTCTATACCTTCCTTTCTAAGGGGGTATTATTTCTTCTGTGAAACCCACACCCCCTTTTTAAGATAATTTTTATGGGTTGAATGTTAATTGCCCTACCTGGGGTTACATCAGCCCAAATGTCTCAGAGTTCACCTCCCAGCCCATCTAGGCATCAGGAGTACCTGGAGCTGGAGAGCATATTCTGGCAGGACTCCTAAACATAGCTGCATCTCAGGGGAAAAAGTTACTTATGCATGCAACTCACAAAGTAAATCTCAGCTCAAAAATGGAATGGGGCAGTCTGGCATGTAGAAAAAAATGTGTAATTTTTTTTTTTTATCTCCAAGCCTGCATTCTAGGTTGAAGGAACACCTGTTTTTGTAACTGTCTGGTTACTCCAGTAACAAACAGCACAGCTGCATTTCTTTCTAAAATTTCTCAGAAAGGGTTTCTATGTTTTTTCCTTTTTCTTTTTGAGTTCTGGGCTGTCCTTTCTGCAAAGCCCTTCCTTTTTGTAATACACACATTGATTGACATCTACTGGGTCTTTCCCTTTTTCTTTTTCTTCTTTACTTAAATTGTTGTTCAAGTACAGTTTTCTGCCTTTCCGCCCAAACCAGCCCAACATCCCAGCCCTCCCCACCACCCCTCATTACCACATCTACTTGTTATTGTCCATGTGTCCTTTATACTTGTTCTTGCAAACCCTTCACCTTTTTCCTCTGAAATGCCCTCCCCTTCCCCTCTGGTCACTGTCAGCCTGTCCTCTATTTCAGTGTCTTTGGTTACATTTTGCTTGTATCTTTGTTTTGTTGATTAGGTTCCTGTTAAAGGTGAGATCATATGGTATTTGTCTTTCACAGCCTGGCTTACTTCACTTACCAAAATATTTTCTGGTTCCACCCATGCTTTTGCAAAGGGTAGGAGCTCCTTCATTCTTTCTGCTGCATAGAATTCCATTGTGTAAATGTACCATAGTTTTTTGATCCATTCATTTACTGATGGACACCTAGGTTGCTTCCAGCACTTGGCTATTGTAAGCTGTGTTGCCATGAACATTGTGGTGCATAGATTCTTTTGGATTGGTATTTCAGAGTTCTTAGGATGTAATCTTAGCAGTAGAATTGCTGGGTCAAAAGGCGGTTCCATTTTTAGCTTTTTTGAGAAAATTCCATACAGTTTTCCATAGTGGTTGCACCAGTCTGCAATCCCACCAGTAGTGCACTAGGGTCCCCTTTTCTTCACTACCTCTCTAACACTTGTTGTTTGTTGCTTTGTTTATGATGGCCATTCTAACGGGGATGAAGTGGTATTTCATGGTTTTAATTTGCATCTCTTTGATAGCTAGTGATACTGAGCATCTTTTCATGTCTATGGACCCTCTGTATGTCCTCTTTGGAGAAGTGTCTGTTCAAGTCCTTTGCCCATTTTTTAATTGGGTTGCTTGTCTTTTTAGAGTAGAGTCATGTGAGTTCCTTGTATATTTTAGAGATTAAATCCTTGTTTGAGGTATCATTGGCAAATATGTTTTTCCATATGATTGGTTCTTTTTTTTTTCATTTTTATGCTGTGCTCTTTATCCATGCAGAAGCTTTTTATTTTTATAAGATCCCCTTTGTTTATTCTTTCTTTTATGTCTGTTGTTCTAGGGGAAATATCAGGGAAAATATTGCTGCATGAAATATCTCCCATTTTCCTTCCTATGATCTTCTCTAGGACTTTAATGGTGTCACAACTTATATTTAAATCTTTTAACCACCTTGAATTTACTTTTGTGTATGGCATAAGTTGGTGCTCCAGTTTCATTTTTTTTTTTTTTTTGCATGTAGCTGTCCAGCTCTCCCAACACCATTTGTTGAAGAGCCTATTTTTACTCCATTTTATACTGCTGTCCACTTTGTGAAATATTAATTGACCATAGGGACTTCGGTTTATTTCTGGGCTTTCTGTTCTGTTCCATTGGTCCATGTGCTTGTTTTTATGCCAGTACCAGGCTGTTTTGATTACAGTGGCCTTGTAATACAGTTTGATATCAGGTATAGTGTGCCCTCTTTGCTCTTCTTTCTCAAAATTGAAGCAACTATTCAGGGTCATTTATGGTTCCCTATATATTTTTGAAATGTTTGTATTTTATCTGTGAAAATGCCATTGGTACTTTAATAGCTATTGCATTGAATGTATAAATTGCTTTGGGTAGTATGGACATTTTGATGGTGTAAATTCTTTCAATTCATGAAGGTGTTATATGTCCTCATTTGTTTATGTCCTCCTTAATTTCTTTCTTGAGTGTTGTGTAGTTTTCTGCATGCTAGTCTTTTGCCTCCTTTGGTAGGTTTATTCCCAGGGCATTTTCTTTTCTTTTCTTTTTGCTATATGGAATGGGATTTTTTTTTTCTGATTTCTGCTTCTGATGTTTCATTGTTGGTATACAAGAATGCCTTTGATTTCTGGATATTGACTTTGTATCCTGCTGTTTTGCCAAATTCATTTGTTAGGTCAAGCAGTTTTTTGGCCAAGTCTATAGGATTTTCTATGTACACTATCATGTCATCTGCAAACAATGACAGTTTTGTTTCCTCCTTTCTGATTTGGCTGCCTTTTCTTTTTTTTTACATGTCTGATTTCTGTGGCTAAAACTTCCAAAACTGTGTTGAATAGAAGTGGTGAAAGTGGACAACCTTGTCTTGTCCATGATCTTAGTGAGAAATATTTTAGTTTTCACATGTTGAGTATGGTGATGGCTGTAGGTCTCTCATATATGGTCTTTATTATGTTGAGAAATGTTCCCTTTATTCCAACTTTGCTGAGTGTTTTTATCATAAATGGGTGCTGTACCTTATCAAATGCTTTTTCTGCATCTATTGATATGATCATGTGATTTTTGTTTTTGCTTTTGTTTATGTGATATATTATATTTATTCATTTGCAAGTACTGTACCATCCTTGCATCCCTGGAATGAATCCCACTGGGCCATGGTGTATGATCTTTTCAATGTATTGCTTGATGCAGTTTGCCAGTATTTTATTAAGAATTTTAGTGTCTATATTCATCATCGATATTGGCCTGAAGTTTTCTTTCTTTCTTGTGTCTTTATCTGGTTTTGGAATTAGGATGATGCTGGCTTCATAAAAAGAGTCTAGGGGTCTTCCATCATTTTGGAATTTTTGGAATAGTCTGTGAGGATAGGGATTAGCTCATGAATGCTTTGTAGAATGCTCCTGTGAAACCATCCAGTTCAGGGTTTTTGTGTATTAGGAGTTTTTTGATTATTGCTTTAATTTTGTCAGATGATATTGGTCTGTTTACACTTTCTGCCTCTTCTTCATTGAATTTTGGAAGATTATATTTTTCTAGAAATTTGTTCATTTCACCTAGGTTTTAAATTTCTAGGCATATAGTTCTTGGTAGTAATTTCTTACAGTCCTTTTTATTTCTGTGGTATCAGTTATAATTTCTCCTCTGTCATTTATGATTGTGTTTATTTGGGTCCTCTCTCTGTATTACTTGATGAGTCTGCTTAAAGGCTTGTCAATTTTGTTTACCTTTTCAAAGAATCAACTCCTGGATTTATTGATTTTAAGAATTGTACTTTTAGTCTCTATGTTGTTTAATTATGCTCTGATTTTGGTTATATCCTTCCTTCTACTTGCTCTGGAATATCTTTGTTTTTGTTCCTTGCGTTCTTGAAGGTGTAAGATTAGTTTGTTTATTTGAAATGTTTCTGGATTTTTTTTGTTTGTTTTGTTTTGTTTTTTGTTTGTTTTTTT
>PVIA01012271.1:0-38808 GCA_004024845.1 Tonatia bakeri
TTTACCAGAAAAATTAGTATCATAAGTAATTATGTAGAACCAAATTAATTTAATATAAGAGATAGGAAAAGGGAAAATGTAGACGCCCTGAAATTCTGCTAGGTTAAGCAGGGGTCTGCTGGCTAGTTGCCACCTCTTGATATGAAATTATGTTCAGCGGGTTAACTGTGAGAAACTATTGGTTGGAGAGTAATACAGTGGAATCTCTAATTTAAATGTCATAGTTATTTTTAATAGTCAGCATTCTTATTCAGTATTATATATCAAAAGTTTGAGGAGGAATGGAAATTGTTGAAAAACTTTAAGGATTGTTATTGTCAAAGAAAAAAATGGTGTTTGTCCTTGATCATTTAAATGACAGATGTTTAGCAAAATGTGTTGTATTTTCTTTACTTTTTTATTTGGTGCTGTGCTCAATTTTACAAGCACTTTATCACTGATTACCCACGTTCAATTTTCTTCTGTGTTTTCATGAGGACGTGTTTTCAGTATAAGCACCTCCTTAAATACATTTGCATATACCTGAGACAGGTGCCGTGTCATCCCCAGGTAAAAGCTTTCTGACTTACTATTGTGTCCTGACTCTTCCCTATGAAGGCAAGAGGTTTATTGTCAAACATAGTTGGAGGACTAATATAGATACTAATATAAATAGTACTAAAACTGCTACTTTTGCCCTGGGTGGTGTGGCCCAGTGGATTGAGTGCCGGCCTGCAAACTGAATGGTCACCAGTTCAATTCCCAGTCAAGTCACATGCTTGGGTTGCGGGCGAGGTGCCCAGTAGGGGGCGTGCGGGAGGCAACCAGTCCATGTATCTGTCACACATGGATGTTTCTCTCCCTCCCTTTCCCCCTTCCCCTCTCTCTAAAAATAAATAAGTAAAACCTTCAACCTCCCCCCACCCCGGTACCTATAGTATGTTGTTCATTATTTGCAACTGTCTGGAGGAGGAACCAATCGCAGAAGTAATCCTGCTTTTTCTTTCTTGACTGTTTGGACCCTGTGAAGGACTCCTCCCAGGGACAGTCAGAGGGATGAAAGGGTGCACTGGGCTGACTCAGTTCACTCTCTGTTAACTCTGCAGTTCACTTGAAGGTTAATGAGCAAAAAGTTTACATTTGTCTGTCATGCCTGAAGGTCCCCTCCCACTGCCCATCTGTGTGGCCAGATCCTTCTCAACATCCATGTCCGAGCTCAGGCCTTTCCTGGCTGCCCGAAAGCCTTTTCTGACCACCCCAGCCTTCTAACCTAACACCTGTTTGTATTCATTCCTGGCTCTTACCCGAAATCTCGTCTTCACTGACACCGGGAATGTGTGTGCTCTCCGTTACCCCAAGACGAGAAAGTCAGCTCCATGGAGACAAGGGTTTTTTCTGGTTTGTTTGCCACTCTACTCCCAATGCCTGGAAGTTGGCAAGCACGCAGTATCTACCGAATGCTCAAATCTACCTAAAAGGGCTCTTTGATCTTATTATATGATATCGATTATATTTCCCTCTGCCGGTGCTTGACCTCGGTCCTGAGAAGGACTGGGAAAGGTTATGATGGGTCAGTGCAAGTTCATGACCACTTCAGGAGGCAAGTGTATATGGTTCTGATGAGTAAAGGTGTGTGGAGTCACACATTAGGAAACACTCCACATACTTTGAAACCTACCGATTTCATCTGACCCTAGTCTCTCCCCGCTCTTTGGCTTAAACAACGGGTGGATAATTAGTACATTGCTGTGCGTTCAGTTCACCAAAGTGCATTGTGACTGCTGGATGAAGGCTATGCCTGGGGAAGACCCCTCAGGAGGCGCTGTCCCCTCGGTCAGAAGCTCACCGCCGGCGGGCATGCTCTTGCGACCCTGACCAGACAGTAAATAAAAGGAAGAAACCAGCACTGCTGCTGTTGGGCCTCGGAGGACTCTGAGATCCCTCGGGGGCAGAGTCAGGCTGGATTAATGTTAGGTGCTACTTTGACAGAGAGTGCTGACGGGAAAGGAGCTGGGTCGTTGGTCTCGCAGAGAGGACAGAAGATGCTCAGGAGGAAGAAGGGGTTTCCCTGGAGAAGGGACACCTGTGGGAAGAAGCGGGGCTTGTCCGGAGAAAAGCTGACGTCTGGCTTCTTTCGCTGATAGAACACGTTTCAGGTGTAGTAGGAGGCAGTTGTGGGAATATAACTGGAGGACTGTCGTGGGCTGATTCATCGAGCAGAGGAAGCAGCGTGGCATTCCTGTCACTCACTGTTAGGCACCTAGGTGACAAGAATGATCTCTTTCTCCAGCCTGTAGAATTTGTTGCCCTTGGGGCTCAGCCCTCTTTGGGGATCTTACTCTCCTGCGGCGGCTCCCAGACTTGAGCAAAGGCTTCTGAAACGCAGGCCACTGGGCTCCTGCCCTGGACTTTCTTGCTGCGTGTCTGGGTGGGCCAGGCACTGGCTTCGCTACAAGTCTTCAGGCGATGCAGGTGGGCCGGCCCGGGGACACAGTTTGAGGACCACTGCTGTGATGAGTGACCGCTCTTTCGCACACAGGCGAGCTGTAGGTAGTGGGGCCTGACCCTTGCATGTGTGGAGATGAGGAAAAGGCACGTTTTGTCCGATAAGCTGCAGGGCCTATAGATGCGTGCGCACATTTCCGACCCTAGACAGCTTTGCTTCGACAATAGTTTTAGTTTCCCAGTGAGGGACCAATTCCTGAAGGCCAGGAAACAGCGGGGGTCTGCTTGCCCCTGCCCCCTGCCCTGGAACCCAGGGTTCCACTCTCTAGGGTCCGCCTGGGCAAATCATTTGCTGAACTGAAAAGGACTCCAGCATGCGCTTTGATTTAGAATATTTATCAGGTTTCAGCTTTATTCTACATAGAGTTTAGAGGATTTGTACGTAAAATGCTACCACCACTATGTATCTGTATCTTTATTCAGGTGCTTGTGAAGAACCAAAACCCCCCACTGATGGATCGGAACCCAGAAAACCAAAGCAGACCAAACTGCCCGGCCCAGCCCATGTGGACTCCCCTCTGGGCAGAGACAGCCAGAGAGAGAACCCTCTGGAAGCAGAGAGCTGGGAGGAGGCCTCCTCTGGGAGACCCACCGCCGCGGGCACTCCCCAGGGGACCCCCAGCAGCAGTCCGAGCAGGTTCCCGTGGAAGAGGACAGAGTCCGCCCTGTACAGCTGCACTGTGCTGCTGGCCTCAGTGGCCCTGGGCCTGGATCTCAGAAAGCTGCCCAGGGCACAGGCTGCGGAGGAGCCCTGGCCCCGGGACGAGCGGAAGAAACGTGAACGGCCCCTGCAGCGGGCGCCCAGGCCCCGTGCCACCGATCGCCCCCGGCCACTGTCCTCGGGCGAGGGCCCCCATGGCCCAGCCTCACTGCCCTCGCCCGGCGCCCTGGGCCTGCTGTCCCAGCCCTCCCTCTCCACGAGGTGCTTGCTGCAGACGGAGGGCACAGACTCATTCGAGGGCAGTGCACATGGTGCTTTGGACCCTGACGCACTCCCTGCAGAGGTCCGCCCCACCTGGGGAAGGGGTTGTCCCCAGCCAAGCTCTGCACCAAGGCGGGAGTCCGACAGCTGTGTGTGGAGACCCCCCTGCCCGCCCTCCTCGGAGCAGACCCCTGGGGATGCGCCTCCCTGGGCTGCTTCCACGGAAAGGGCCACACGTCACCGGCGGACCGTGTCTGACGGAAGTGCTTCTCAGGCCCCAGGTGGGTCGCGCTGTGGGCGAAGGTACAGTCACCACTGTGCACGTGGCGTGTCCCCTCCTAGTCTGGGTGTCTGACAAGTGATTACATTTCTGAGTGGTTACATTTCCCAACTTGTTTTCACTATTCACATGGACCTTCAAATTTCACCCTACTCTTCCACGTAACTATCATTCTGGGAAAAGTGTAATTAAACTTCAGTGACTCAAACAGGTAATGTGTATTAAAACAGAAAGTTCATGTGACAATGACTGCCCTATGTCCCTCATGGTGAGGGGACAGGCTGTCCAAACTATCGGCCAGTAATTAGTGGGAGAGCTGGAAGTAACACTGGTCATCTCCCCACCTGTGGCACCTGTGTCCTGCGTCACCTGGCCCCACTGCTCAGACGTAGTTTGCAGGTGTCCTATGAAAAATGAACAGCACACTCGGTGCTGACAGGGGTGAGTGTTACCTTTTTCTGTGAAGGTTGTCACGGCCCCTTCATAGATCTGTCCCGAGTACAAGGTGAGGCAGAGCCCATGGGACTGACACTCTGTGTTGGGACGCGTTGCTCTGGGGTTGGGGGTAAAGTGTGTTAAGGCAGAAAGGACTTTCATTCCCTCCTCTTCCTCTTCGCATTAAGTGCTACATCTAGACGTGATTGTTTTAGATTATTCTTCATTGCCTTTAAATGAATCGGTCTGTTAGACTTCTGTAACACAATGAAGTTTTAGTAATTTATCGTTGTACTGGGAGAAACCCTAGCACGGTAGACCCATAGGCAACTGTCCTTTTATTGTTATTAGATTTATTGGGGTGACATTGGTAAGCTTATATATGTTTCAAATGTACATTATATAGGTTTCTATGATAAGTGATCTATAGGAAGCCATTCTTTTTGTCTTAATTTTGTAGGCTAATAATTATTTGTTAGAGTGGTAGTAAGTCAGTTCTTCAGAACAGAAAGAGAACAGGAAACATGGAAAAACCCGACTCTTTTTTATTTTCATGAGTTTTTTCAAATCATAATCTGGAAGTGAAGTTTAATCGTATTAACCGTCATGTTTTTAAACTCTCACCTGAAAAAAAACCCTGACCCGAGGATAAGTTTACTGATGAGCTAGAGACAGAGAGAGGGGCGGGGACAGGGAGAAACATCCATATGAGAGAGAAACGTCGATCGCTTGCCTCCTATATGTGCCCCAACTGGGATTCAAACCTGCAACCTCAGTATCTGCCCTCACCAGGGATCGAACCCACCACCTTTTGTTCTACAGAATGACACTCCTACCAGACGAGCCACCAGGCCGGGCTAACCACCATTTTTAAGTCTTAGCTGTGTCCCGTCCCGTCCATCTTGGGACCCACCCTGGGTGATGCACTGGTGGCCGGCCCGAGCACTGTGGGGCACTTCGGCCCCAGTCACAGCCGTAGCTTACATCATGGGAAGCCCTCTCTCCCACCTTGCAGTACTTTTTCATGAGAAACCAAACAAGCGTATGTGCTGACAGTTTCAAAAGGTTTGTGTTCAGGTTTTTTATGGAACCCCCTTTAAAGTGACTAAACTGTCACCCTAGCTGTTTATCTTGATAACTTTGCTTTAGACGTCGCTGCCTTTCTGATCGTGCACTGCCTCTTCTTTCTCAACCAGCTGCTGCTGCCGGAGCCCCTGCCCCGCCCCCTGAGCAGGTGTGGGGGCTGCCCCTCGCCCTCTCCGGTCCCCGCAGGGACCTGCCTTGTGAGACCTCACCTGGAAGACAAACAACAGTCACCACCGTGCCTCTGCCTCTTGCCCCACCCTTGAGAGGCCCGTCGGATCCCCCCCAGGCCTTCCCAGGGAGAACAGAGCCTTGGCCCACCCAGGCTGACCCTGGCCTGGGAGATGGGGGACTGCCCCCTCACTGTTCCCTCGGTGCCAAGGACAGAACTAGATTGCACGTGCCTTCCTTACTGGACGCGGATGTGGAGGGCCAGAGCAGCGACTGCACGGTGCCCTTGTGCCGGCTGAAGAGCAGAAGCAGCCGGCCATCCATCTACCAGCTGGAGAAGGAATTCCTTTCTTAAGTGCCTTACGTTGTTCAAGCATTTCTTTTTTTTTTAAGGTGAACAAATTAAAACACTATGTCATCTACCTTTGGATTGTTTTATGCTGCTGTGTTTTCCAAAGCTGTGGCCACACTCCTACAACGGTAATGGATGGCCAACTTCTCAAACAATGGACGTGATCACTGTAAGCTATCCGCGTAGATTGTTTTTTCCCTTGGGAGTCCCACCTGCTAACTGGTACCGCCTGCCGGTGTGAGGCAGGGAGTACGCAGCATCGCAGCAGAGCTCTGCTGGGGCCCTTCCCGGAAGCACAACTGTACGCTGCTCTTCTCCTTACAGCCTCGTCTGTCCCTGCAGGGCGGTAGTGAGGTCCGGAATCCCTCCCGCCCTCCCTGCCTTCCTTTGTTGCATTTCTCCTTTCCTTCTCCCTTTTCTCGTTTATCTCTGTGGTCTACCTCTGCCTCTCTCTTACCTCTCTCTCTCTCTCTCTCTCTCTACCTCTCTCCCTCTCTCTCTCTGTTTCTCTCTTTTGTGCAACAAAAAGCCCAGAAGAACAATGTGATCTTACTAAGTTAAAGGTGTCTGTTTTTTAAAAATGGAGAACTAGAATAGATAAAATGTCCTATTTAAAGTACCTAGACTCAACATATAACACGTAAATGTTTCCAATCCCCACCTAAATTGTGCACTATTTCTCTCTTGGAGGAAAATCTACTGAATGTAACTTGTAAAAGTTTTACTGAATGTAACTTATAAAAATTTTAACCATTCGAACTCCAGAAGAGATTTTTACAAGATCGGTCACTGACATTTGGCGAAGACTGTGTGTGCGGACACCTGGGGACCTGTGTCCACGGGTCGTTCCGGTGGAAGGGATACTTCCTTTCTTCAGTGGCCATTTGTCTGGCCGTCAGAAGTGTGAAGCCTTTCCGTTTTGTAGCAGAATTTTTAAAAATTGGTACATCCTGTATTGTAAACACTCGTGTCATTTAATTTCATTTTTCTCTATTTAAATGCAGAACTATCTTAATAAATCCAAGTACAGGTAGAGACACACGGCCGAGTCAGGAAGCAACAGCACTGTTAGAATTTGAGTAGTATACGGTCGTTCACACTGAGTTTAATTGTGAATGAAATGTCGGACATCTGTTATGGTAAGCTGATATGGTGGAAAGGACGAATGTATTACAGATTAATTTCAGATATGGGTTTGTAAAATGGGTCTTTGAATAGACATCAGGATTTTAAATGATTTAACACGATAAGTGAGCCACTTAGAAATCATGCAAAGAGAACCCCGAGTTACAAAATGACAGAAGTCTTTACCCAGGAGCTTGCAAATTGGTCGGGGTTTCTTCTGCCGAAGCTCTTTCGTTCCTCTTCTGTTACTGGAATGAGGTTATTCAGATGACAGACAATGGATATTTAAATTCGTCCATACAATGAGAAACTAAATTACAAACCTCAAGTGATATGTTATCTAGAATCTTACCCTCTTTAAGGTTTACTGAGTGACCGAAATGCCAGTCATTTAAATGAAAATCAGGTGCGATAGAACACCTGCTTATAGAAAACAGGAAAAATTCTGCTCGGCCATTCTGGGACACCTTCGTCGCCCTGCAGGCGTGTGGCCAGCAGATGGCGAAGCGAGCGTGGATTGAGCAGAGGGACAGTTTGTCCTAAAGAACGCAATCTTGCGTTTAAGATTCTTGCAGAAAAATCTCAGGTACTCACAGCGTTTTGCTGGGTTATCGTCCACCCTCTGATTTGGCTTTACTTTTGGGTGGCTGTCGAATTAGGCCATCGATTGGGCTTCCTGAAAATCTTATCACATTCAAAACTGTGATTGGCTGCTTTGTTCTCTGTCATTCGGGGGCACGTAACGTCCAGTGGAAAGGAAGAAAAGAAATACGTGCCTGAAATAACGCTTGGGAGGAGCACAGAAACTGCGCGCTCGGCTTGCTTCTACCAAAACGCCACGTGCGAGGAGGCCTGCAGGGGGTCCGTCTGTCTCACCCTCTATTCCTCTCCGTTTAGCTTAATTCTAGTTAACTCTGCGCGACAATTTAGGCATGAAGCCATTTAGAAAAATAATTGCAATACAAGGACTCACTCTCACGCGTTACTGCAGATAGCTGTTTTTCTGCTGAAATCTATTGCACATTGCGATTTCCTCTGTACACTTAGTAGGATCTGGTTATTTATTCCGAACGACTTCCTAGTCACTGCAAGGTGATCAGACTGACTGGTCCACAGGGAAGGTGCTTTACTGCCGAGGGGTGCGGCCCGGGCCTGTGCTGGACCATGAAGCCTCGTGAGTGAAAACGATGTTTACATTTGTTGTCTATTTTTTTAATAAACTTCTTTTCATGGCTAGTCTACTTGCTCAGTGGCTGTGGTCTTCTCCTGGTAACTGACTGTATTTTGTATTGGTTTATTTTGGATTCAGTGAAGAAACGCACGTTAATAAAGATTATTGATGCTTAGTGAGCCAGGCATTAACCTCCCAAATTCATTACACTGAAGATGGCTAAAAAGTGTAACGGAGCATTTCATGTAAGATGCGGGTTGGTGACGCGTGCTGCAGAGCTGCAGCTCCTTGTGAGAGCGTGCAGCTTCGGCTGGTCCAGAGGCACCGTCTGCCGCAAGGAGTTAGTGCAGCAGTGAAATGTCCGTTGACACCACAGGACTGTGAGTAATGGGTCGTGTGAATTGTTAACATGTTTACATCATTGAATTTCAGAAACCTTCCAACATCTGGTGGTAATTCTTCCTCAGCGATGAAAGCTTGGGTGAATTAGCAAGTCAGATCCCAGCCTTTCCCTGCAGATCCCAGCACTTCCTGCAGATCCCAGCACTTCCTGCAGATCCCAGCATTTCCTGTAGATCTCAGCATTTCCTGTAGATGCCATGATCGCCCCACCATATGAGGTGGAGGGATTTTTATCACCATTGTGTATCAACTAGGTTCCCATATAAGACACCTCCTATTACTCTCTTCAATAAAATGAGTTAGGTAGGCAGGCGTATCCCTGTGTCATTGATCTGAAATAGACACAGAGAAGTTTGGTAAACTTCCAAAGAGCCAGCCTGCATCTGATCAGTGTCACCTACCTGCTCACCCCTGTGGTAACCACACATGCACAGAAGGTGAAGGTGTGGGACACCCAAGCTTTGTCAATGAAACCCGAAGCTAAGGTAGTTTTTCATTCATCAGAAAGTTCAAAGTCTACATTCGTGTGTGTACTTACTTCAAAGCTAATGGTGGGGAGCAGTGTAGCGTACTTCTTTGGTGAGTATAAAATGAAATGAAAGTACTTGAACATTCATGTCTAATAGCAGCTAAGAAAAATGATGGGCTTGTAAATGGTGAAATTAAGAACAGTATAAACATGAAATAATTGTGCTTAAGCTGTACATACCCTTCACTTCTGGAAAGGCCCCAGCTTGCCGTGCACACCCCCAAGGTGGATTTGCTGTGGGACTTGGGCAGGCAGCTGGGCAAGGGGCCAGGTGGGGGAGGAGGAGGTGGCCTGGCCCTTCACTGTTACAGGGACCCGCACCAGATCACACCAGCCTTCTCACTGGTCCCTCTGCTTCCTGACCCTCTGTCATCCAGTCCAACCTCCACACTGACCAGCTTGACCTTTCTAAATTAGAGGTACTAATCCTGTCACATGTAGAAAAACCACCAAGAGCTTCACCCAGCTGGAGAATGAAGAGTCATCAGCACAGTGTAGAGACTCCATCAGGCCCTGGTTCCTGCTCCGGGTGCGTTTCCCACCACACCACCCAGCCAGTCCCTGGGAGCCCAGCTGCCCGCCCCAAGCTCTCTGGCAGGAAGGCTGGCGAGGGCTTTAGCGGACAGCAGGCATGCCTGCCCCTGGCACATTGATCAGCTGCCCCCGGATCACATGTGGGCTCGTTTTCCAGTTTCTTCGCTCTCCTCTGCAAAGAGCAGAGACAGAGCTCAGGGTGTGAGGGTACTGTTGCCCAGTGACGCGCGGCCATTCTGTCTACACTCGCCCCATCCTGTGACCGCGCCTTCCTCCACCTCACTGCTCAGAGCACACCGCCCCTCAGTGCACACACACACCTGTGCGCACGTGCACACACGTTTACTGACCCGTGCCACACCTGCACTTCTTAAATCCCAAATTCATTCCCTTTTAAACTGGGAAGTGGGGCAATTCTGTGTAAACACGGAGCGAGGTGGCTGCACCTCCTGGACACCGCTGTTGTGGGGTGAGGGGGTGAGGACAGCTCTGATGTGCAGCCCGGAGTTTAAAGGGCAGAGGAGCAGGACATTGTGCACGTCCACACAGCTGCCTGGCCAGACTGTGACAGCCGCGAGGAAGCAGCCATGCACGGGAGGAGCCACCCTCAGCTGGCTTCCGTCCCCAGCCCTTCTGGGCCCCTGCAGAAGCAGAATCCACGAAAAAACAGGCATTGGGAAGAATGGCTTGTATTGTTAGCAGCACACACTTAGGGAGGACCGGCTGCCACCGAACAGGCACACTCTGCTGTGCACAAACGCACACTCAGCAGTGTGCTGTGCTGGGCACTCCACGGAATAAACGTGCAAGTAGCCCCACTCATAGAATGTGGAGGTGCATGTACATGTGGGCACACGTGCACACACCCGTCTGCAGTGTCCCTCTTGTGCCTGGGTCTCCATGAACACACAGCATTTGTGTAGAAACTTCTCCAGCCCTCAGCATTTCTCTGGCTAACTCCACTCTGTCTTCAGACCAGAGCGCACACGTGGCCTCGTGGATTCCCACGTGGAGTTGGAACCCATGGGCTCTGACGGCTGTGATGCAGGGTTGTCGCGGTGACACGGGGCTATCGTTGTGACCCGCCGCATCATCCAGGGCAGAGGCGAGGGTGTCCATCGGAGTCCAGGGTGCCTGTCCAAGGCTGGTTCCCAGTTAATATCCAGTAAACACAGGTGTGGAAGTCAGAGCCACAGTGTGGCTGCTCGCTGACTGACCACAGAAACTTCCGGAATCCTCCCAACAGCCTGGTCGGGAAGCTGTTGCCTCACAGCCCCAGAGAGTTTAGCTGCCTATTAAGTGAAGTTACTCACACCGCAGTTGGTTCCCTCAGAAGTCCAGGGTCCTTCCCCTGCAACAGCCCATCTCCACTGGCCACTCGGCCTCACATGATTCAACTGCCTCACAGCAACTGAGAAGATAAAGGGACACTTGTGAGCATTGCCTCTGGGTGGGGCTCCTGGGGCGGGCTTGTGATGGTGGGTCCCTGGGGGTGAGTCCCTAGGGATGTATGCGCCTCTGAGGGTGGACACCTGTGAGTGAGTCTACGGGGGCCCCCTTGCAGTGAGTTTCTGGCTCCCCAAGGGCAGTAGGGCTCCCTGTCACCCACCTCCAGGCCACACGTCCTTCTGCACTGACCCCTAAGCGCTAAGTAATTCCGCACGTGAGGAATTTTCCTTAAATACCCAGGGTGATTTTAGTTTCCCTGGTGCACACACCAGGCAGAGTGATTGAAAGGTGTTGACAGCCGGCATGCCGTGCTCCAACCACTGAGAAGCAGCCCGTGGCTTAAGGAGGGGGAGGGTCGGATGTTTCAGGGGCACTGTGTGGGGGAACCAGAAATGTGGGGAAGCACAGGCCACCCTGACACGCTGCTGCCGAGTTTTCTGTGAAGGGAGGGGAGGAAGGACGGGGCCACCGCGACCACAGGAAAGGCTCTTACTTGTGCTGTATTTAGATGGCAGGTGGCAGCGTGTGCGAGGGCTCCGGGGTGCGAGAAGGTGGGTCCAGTGACGTGGGGACTCAAGCCGGGAGTGGGAGACAAGACACAGACCGTGACGGGCTTCACCCGTGACACAGCAAAGAGGATGGGGCTTCAGGTCCCCGTGGGTGGGTGGGTGGGGGTGGGCTTGGGAGGGGTGGGGTGAGCGTGGGATGGAGTGGAGCTGCCCCCTGCTGTGTGGAGCCTGCACCAGGCCTGGGGTGGGGCCGCCGTGTCCATGGTTTCAGCGTCACCATCCACAGGGCGGCATGCAGAGGGACCACAGCTCTGCGAGGATGTGCCCACAGCACTCTGGAGTTGCCAGTCTGGGTGGGAGACATCTCTCTCGTCCAAACGGCACTGGTTCAGGTGGCTGAGCTGGACCCAGAGCTCCAGACAGGAGCTCCGGAACCAGGTCAGGGCAGGACAGGCATCTGGCTGCTGAGTGGGGAGAGCTCTGTACAATGGTCCCCATGCTCAACAGGAGACTTACGGACCGCCCGTCTATAGCACCCCTCCAGTCTCGGGCTCCCTGGCAGGTGCCTGGGCTGAGCCACCTCTGCTCTGCAAGCTGTGCCCCTCCCCCAGCTTCTCCAAGAGGCTCAGCTGGCCTGCCAGGACACCTTACCTCTGACCAGACTCAGGGTCATTTCCCACACCAGGGACTGGTACTCCGCTCACACCTCGCTGTCCTCGCTGGATGAGTGCGGCCCTGAGGCAGGTCACGGCGCTGTGTACACCCTCCCCACCCCCCAGGGCCAGGGGCCAACATGCCTGCAGCTCACAGCCACATCTGGAGCTGGGCGTGGCCTCTGCCCTGGGCCCGGGGGGAAGCCGGCACCTGGATGTGAGCAGTTGGCAGACTGTGCAGGTGGAGAGCATGAGCTCTTAACCACTCACCTGGGCTTCTCCAGGGCTTGGCTTTCTCTGTTTACTCACCTGAAGCAAGTTAAGTCCAAGAGTCCCTGGAAAATCCAGGTGGCCGGGGCGCCTGTCTGCACACTTGGGTCGCCATGAGACCAGATCCCACCTAATGGGGAGAAAGCTTGGGCACCCTGCCCGCAGCAGGGTGCAAGGGTGCATGTGGTCACTGTGCCCCTTTCCTGGAGCCCCAGGACGCGCCCAGCCCAGTCCCTGGTGCTCATGGCCTGGGAGCCTCTAGAGGAGAGTATGGTGCCTTCACTCTAAAGCCCATTGGAGCTTCTTATAAATAACACAAAAATACGATCTGACTGTGAGTTGTATCATGAGGCTGCTCTTACCTTTTGGAATTTTCTGGAATCACACCTCCAAGACACCCAGGCCAAGCCCACCACACCAGAGAAGCAGGGCTGCTGGGAGCTTCTCCCCAGGGACCCGAGCACCCTGCTGTACCCAGGGAGCTCGGTCAGGGGCAGCCCCAGCCCACTGGGGTCACAACTGTCATTGCATGAAGTCATTTCCCGCAGTGATGGGAAGGAGGCCACCACACAGTTCTACCTCTAGTGCCAACCTAATTCTTCAGGGTCACAGGGAATGAGCCTGGTTCCCTTTCCACATGAGCTGTCACCAACTGACAAATACCTAGGGCATTCTTGGGACAGTTACTGTACCTGAGTGATTCCATGTTGAGGAGGGGCAGAGCGCATGTCATTCAGCTCCGGATGGTCCACGCTCAGAGGCTCCATGCCCTGAGAGGTTCATTCTGAGCAGCGTTCCCTCGCTCAGTGGGTACATACTCACCAAGCCCAAGTTCACGAGGGTGTACACTCAGGACAGGCCTATAGCTCAGGATGACAGAGTCAAGAATATAACGCGCCCGGGGGGACTCACATCCAGAATGTACATTCTCATGGTTTCTGCATTACCAATGAGGGACATGAACAGAAAGGGATGAGATCATGGCACTTTATAACTAGGGGGGCCTACTTAGGAGAACCCACACTTGCCAGGTCCATGCGAGAACAGTGCAGCCACAGGGGGTCCAAACCCAGAAGAGTCCGTGTTCAGAAAGGTACAGGCTCAGGGGTTGCACATGGTCAAAGGGAACGTGACAACGGGGGGACCCGGGACTAGCAAGTTTACAGACAACCAGGATGCAAGCAGGGGAGTCACAGCTTGGGGGATTCACGCTCAGGAAGGCATGAGTATGGAGTGTGCACATAAGCTAAGGAGAACATCCTCTCTTCAGGGAAAAGGGTGAGGAGAGTTATGCCGAGCGGCATCCAAAATCAGGAAGATCCATTCTTACCGGTTTCACACTCAGAAGTGTTTCCGCTCAGGGATTCCATGATCAGAGGAATCCACGCTCACGTAGAGAATGCCAAGGATGCCTGTAAGAGGGGAACTCCACACAAAGCAGGTTTCTTTGTCCAATGATTCTCTCGTTAAGATATTTCCGTATTCATCCAGGTCCATGACATGGGTGCCTTTGCCGCAGAGCGGAGTCCATGATTGGGGATCATGGCCACCTAGCTCCACACTCAGACCTCCTGTCCCCAGAACATTACATATACTGGGTTCAGGATTGATCTTTGGGGTACAAGCTCATGTTGCGCAAGGTCACAGTGTTTGACTGTGGTGCAGACCATCATAGGAGGGTTTTTAGTTAGGGTGCCATTGTGAGGAGTAAACACCACAGGGCTGATGGGAGACCTGCAGTGCATGCGCTCCAATGGGCTACGGTCAGGGAAACTGATGACTTGGGCATGGGGTAATTCAGAATTTCTATGATGCTGACATCCATGCTCA
The DNA here is from genome assembly GCA_004024845.1 of Tonatia bakeri. Classification (NCBI taxonomy): domain Eukaryota; kingdom Metazoa; phylum Chordata; class Mammalia; order Chiroptera; family Phyllostomidae; genus Tonatia; species Tonatia bakeri. The sequence goes on from PVIA01012271.1 coordinate 14,200, forward strand.
GAAGAGATCTGGCCCAGAGCTTTCATGGTCCGAAGGGAGGAATTGATGTGGGTTACAGTTGGAATGGCCCACTCGGGAGGGTGAAATCTCAAAACTTGTCCATTCCCAAAGGGGTTCCCAAATGAAAAGCATCCCTACTCAGGTGTGTGTGTGGTCCTTTCACTAACTGACCCTTGCTGAACAGAGACAGGTCCGTCTAGAGTGAGGGCATGGCCACTAAGAAGAGCACACATTGAGGGAATATACATCAACAAGGGGTACATGTGAACAAAAGGCTACGAAGTTAGGGTACCTCACAACAAGGGTTAACAAGCAGGAGGGTGTACCCTTCAAGGGGTCATACATACAAGTGTGGGCCACAAGGCTGCACCTTGCCCAGAAGATGCCCAGAGCAGCAGTTACATGCTCAGGAGTTATCCTTGATCAACAGGGTATATGTCCAAGGGGGCCTAGGACCAGGTGGATTTTCACAAAATCATACAAGATCAGTAGGGTCACAATTTGGGGCTTCCATGCTCAGGAATATATAGGTACAGGGGTACATGTAAATGAGGGGGTCCATTCTCTCTACAGGGAAAAAGGTTCAGGGAGTTATGATGGGGGCACCCACATCAAGAAGACCCACATTTACCTGCATGATCCTCAGAAGTGTTTCTGCTCAGGGATTCCATGATCAGAGGAACCCACACTCATGTAGGGAATGCTGAGGATGTCTGTAACAGGGGAACTCCATGCAAAGCAGGTTTCTTTGTCCAATGATTTGTTTGTTAAGATATTTCCGTACTCATCCAAGTCCACCACAGGGGTGCCTACGCTGTAGAGCGGAGTCCATGACTGGGGATCATGGCCACCTAGCTCCACACTCGGGCCTCCTGTGCTCAGATCATTACATATACTGGGTTCATGGTTGGTCCTTGGGGTACAAGCTCACATGGTGCCAGATCAAGGTGTTGGCTGAGGCGCAGATCATGATAGGAGGGTTTCCCATTTGGGTGCCCTTGTGAGGAGTGAACACCACAGGGCTGGTGGGAGACCTGCAGTGCACATGCTCCAGAAGGGCTCCAATCAGGGAAACTGATGACTTGGGCACGGGATAATTCAGAATTTCCACAATGTTGACATCCGTGCTCAGAAGAGATTTGCACAAGAGCTTTCACATCCTGGCAGGGGTTGGGGGGGGGGATGTTGATATGGTTAACGGTCAAGATGGCCATGTTCAGCTGGTCCATGCTCAGGAGAATTGATTCTCAAAACTCTTCCATTCCCAGGTGGGAACCAAATGACATGGGTCTGTGCTCATGAGTGTTTTCTCCATTGACTGACTGACCCTCGGCGAACAAAGACAGATCCGTCAAGAATGAGTGCATGGCTTCTCAGGAGAGCACATGTTGAGGAAATATTCAACAACAAGGGGTACACTGAACAAAAGGCTACAATAGTGAGGGTACATAGCAACAAGGATTTACAAGCAAGAAAGTGTACCCTTGTAAGGCCCATGTGCACAAGAGTGGGCCACAAGGCTGGTCCTTGGCCAGGAGATGCCAAGGCAACAGTTTCATGCTCAAGGGTTACACATGACCAGCAGGGTACATGCCCAAGTGGGGCTAGGACCAGGAGGTTTTCAAAAACTGGTCCAAGAGCAAGAGGGTCACAATTAGGGGCTTCCATGCTCAGGAAGCTACAGGTAGGGAGGGTGCACATAAATAAGGGGGTCCATTCTCTGTACAGGGAAAAGAGTTAGGGGAATTATGATGAGGGGCATCCAAAATCAGGAAGATCCAAGCTAACGGGGTCGATGCTCAGAAGTGTTTCCGCTCATGGATTCGATGATCACAGAAATCCACACTCACATAGTGAATACTAAGGATGTGTGTTAGAGGAGAATTCCATGGGAAGCAGCTTTCTCCATCCAATGATTCGTTTGTTAAGATATTTCCGTACTCATCCAGGTTCACGAGACTGGTGCCTATGCCGCAGAGTGGAGTCCATGATTGGGGATCATGGCCACCTGGCTCCACACTCAGGCCTCCTGTCTCAGAACATTTCATGAACTGGGTTCATGCTTGATACTGGGGTACAAGCTCATGTTGCCCGAAGTCACAATGCTTGGATGTGGCGCAGATCATGACAGGAGGGTTTCCCATTTGGGTGCCCTTGTGAGCAATGAACACAACAGGGCTGGTGGGAGACCTGCGGCGTACATGCTCCAGAAGGGCTACGATCAGGGAAACTGATGACTTGGGCATGGGATAATTCAGAATTTCCACGATGTTGACATCCATGCTCAGAAGAGATTTGCACAAGAGCTTTCACATCCTGGTGGGGGGGATGTTGATGTGGGTTACAGTCCAGATGGCCGTGCTCAGCTGGTCCATGCTCAGGAGAATTGATTCTCAAAACTTTTCCATCCCCAGGTGGGAGCCAAATGACATGGGTCTGTGCTCATGAGTGTTTTCTCCATTGACTGACTGACCCTCGGCGAACAGAGACAGGTTTGTCGAGAGTGACTGCATGGCTTCTCGGGAGTGCACACGTTGAGGGAATATACAACAACAAGGGGTACATTGAACAAAAGGCTACAATAGTGAGGGTACATAGCAACAAGGGTTTACAAGCAAGGGAGTGTACCCTTCAAGGGCCCACTCATACAAGTGTGGGCCACAAGGCTGGTCCTTGGCCAGGAGATGCCAGGGCAACAATTTCATGCTCAGGGGTTACACATGACCAGCAGGGTATATGCCCAAGTGGGGCTAGGACCAGGCAGTTTTCAGAAACCGGTCCAAGATTAGGAGGGTCACAATTGGGGGCTTCCATGCTCAGGAAGCTACAGGTAGGGAGGGTACACATAAATGAGGGGATACATTCTTTGTACAAAAGGGTTAGGGGAATTATGATGACAGGAAGATCCAAGCTAACGGGGTCGATCCTCAGAAGTGTTTCCGCTCATGGATTCCATGATCAGAGGAATCCACACTCACGTAGTGAATGCTAAGGATATTTGTTACAGGATAATTCCATGGGAAGCAGCTTTCTCCATCCAATGATTCGTTTGTTAAGATATTTCTGTACTCATCCGGGTTCACGAGACCGGTGCCTATGCCGCAGAGCGGAGTCCATGATTGGGGATCATGGCCACCTAGCTCCACACTCAGGCCTCTTGTCTCAGAACATTTCATGAACTCAGTTCATGCTTGATCCTGGGGTACGACCTCATATTATGTGAGGTCACAATGCTTGGCTGTGGCGCAGATCATCATAGGAGGGTTTCCAGTTTGGGTGCCATTGTGAGGAATGAACACAACAGGGCTGATGGGAGACCTGTGGTGCATGTGCTCCAAACAGGCTACAATCAGGGAAACTGATGACTTGGGCACGGGATAATTCAGAATTTCCACGATGTTGACATCCATGCTCAGAGGAGAGCTCAGCAGCACATGACTGGGAAAGCCTCTGCCCCATGGTGGGTTTGGACATTCAGCACTCAGGTGACCGTCCTCTGGAGGGCCTTGTCTCACTCTGCGTGCACTGTGCTGAGGTTTTGTGCTCAGGGTGGGTACATGGTGTGGCAATACTCAGACTCTGAAGGGCTGATGGGCAGATCATCTATGCTGAGGTGAACACACAATTAAAGGCTGTTTACAACCTGTTGCGTGCATGTTCAGGAGAGGCGTGGTCAGGAGAGTGGTGACCCCGAGGTCCATGATAAATAGGGTCACACTAGTTGTCCCTGCTCAGGGGTTATAGGCTCCGGGAGGAGTGTGCATCTCAGGGCACACATGCCGATCACATGCATGTTAGCGCTATGCATAATCCATGTGCACATGTGAAGGTCAGGCAGGCTGTGGTCGGGGCAGTGTGTGATCAGTGGAGTCCATGGTCAGGTGGATCCGCACTGTGGGTGGTTGCTTGGGATGCTTCATGCTGCGGGAGTCTGTGTTCAGCGGGGTTCATTCTAAAGGTGGTAGGTCGTCAGGATGGTCCAGACTCTGAACAGTTAAGGCTGAGGGTGGTCTGTGACCCAGGAAGTGAAAACTCCGATGGGCTCATGCTCAGGGCACCCACGCTCAGAGAAGCACCTGTTTTGGGGTCACATGGAATCTAGGAGTTCATGCTCAGGGGGCTCTGATCAAGGGGGTTTAGCATCAGTACAGTTCAAGTTCAGTGAGGTGCTGCTTAGGGATCTTTGCTTTGGGGGTTACTCCGAGGGCTTTCCCAGCTCAGGCGGGTCCATGCCTGGTGCTTGGTGCTCAGGGGCTCCCACTGGGGGTCCCTGCTAGGGTGCCCACTCTCAGAGACAGATCATGTCCAGGGTCTTCCTGCTTGCACCCCTGTGCTGCTTAGGCCGTCTTGCAATAGTTCATGGTTTCTAAGCGTGATCCTGCGTTTCCATTCCAGTCACATGCACTGGATGCCACCAGTGATATGTCTTGTGTGACGAAAACCCCAGACGTCATAGTGATTGCTGTGCCCGCTTCCATGAGCGTATGGATACAACACACCCCTGTTCAAGGCCACACATCTTGTGCACTGTGTTATGAGATATTCGAGTTAAATGTCGTACCTGGGACTGGTGTATTGTGAGGAGGTGCAATGTCTGCAGTTTTCTTCTGACACTGCCTGGGATTGTTTTCTGAGACCACCCATGCCTTTCACAGGTGCTGTCGCTGGGAGCTCACAGGCTGATGACAATGTAGTCTGGCGAGGGACACGGGCTTGGGCCCCCTTCCTGGGCTCTGGCAGACCCTGGGAATGTGTCCGTTACATGTGGTCAGTTTATGTTTCTGCCAATAGCTCTCCGGGTGCAGGACGGCTAGTGCGTCCCGTGCATTTTGCCAGGCCTGGGACACTGCTGTGCTGTGCGGGCTCTCTGGCTGCCCAGCGTCCCCACTGCAGCCCCTGCCCCTCCAGGACATTCCAGAAAGCCCTGGGCTCCTTGAAGGCAAACTCACCAGGTATATTGCCATTGGAACATCTAGGGAAATTTCTTAAATTGCATCATAAAGTTCATCTTGTTCCAAGAAAATTTCGTATTTGAATTACACGTGAGACAGGCCTTGTGACAGGTTCAGTGTATGTCCTGGAATGTCCACATCAGACTCTCCCACGAGGACACGGGGGCAGGGAGGGGTCCGCAGGGGTCCTCACCAAGACTGGTGACCCATTTACGTGGGGCTCACCGCCCCCACCAGGCTCTGAGCCCCAAATGTGTCCTTCTGACGCACCTGACCACCTTTCCTTCCAGAGCTGAGGCCCCGCCTCAGGAGAGCAGCTTCACCCCTGACCAGGGCGCTGACCCGCCCACTGCTGCAGGCATGAACGGTGCTTCTCGCCCTCTCTCAGCTGTCAGCCTGTGGCCTTGGTCACCTGTCACCATCCACACAATTTACATGAGCCTCCAGTCCCCTCAGCGCCCTCCCCTTCCCTGAGTCTGCCAGGCCTCCCCGAGCCCACCGACTCTCTGTCTGTCTCTGTGTCTCTGTCTCTCCCTGTGTCTCTCTGTGTCTCTGTCTCTGTTTGCATGTCTCCTCCTCTCTGTCTCTGTCTGTCTCTGTCACTCCTGGGCTCCTTTCTCTGAAGATCTCTGTCACCCTGGCCATGGAGTCCTCTCTGGATCCCACCCACGTCTGGCTGCAGGTCTGAGGGCCCTGGAGGCTTCCCTAAGGTCCACACCTGGCGGTGTATTGTCCCTTTTCCCAAATTCCACTGACCTGCTCAGAGACGTGGAGGTCGTGCTGGCGGCTGGCTTCACAGTGAGCCAGGGAGGACATCACATGTGGATTGGTTCCCACATGATGCTGTCTGGGACGTTCTGAGCATGTGTCCCTGCTTCCTCAGGGGCACCCCGGTCCCCGTCATGCTCACCCCTGGCCATGTCACGGTCTGCTCTGCCACCGCAGCTCCTTGCCCAGAGGAGACAATTTGCGCAGGTAGTGGGGACACACTCCCTGTGGAGACAAAGTGGCGATGGCAATTGGCCAGAAAAAGGAGAAAACCATCCCAGTGGAGTTCTGGGGCAGCGTGGCAGCTCCACACCTTGGCCACGCAGACATTGGTGGGCTGCTAGCAAAGGCTCGGCCAGGCCCCAAGCTCCAGCGGCTGCCTTGTCCGGTCCCAGAAGCAACACTGTCTGAGCGATGTGGTGACAGGATAGAGAGAAGGAGAGGAGCGGCTGACACTGCCTCCCTCCCTCCCTCCTCCCTGTACTCGAATGAACTTCTTTACCATGAACGAACTCACGAGCTCCGAGTAAAACCACCTCCAGAACTCAGTGCGTCATCAAGGTTTACGCCCTTCACTCCTGGTCACAGAGGCCTCGGTTAGGCCAAAAATGAAGACACTCAAAGATGGGAATGTCTCAGAGGACATGTGTTTGACCGGTGTGGTTCAGAAAGCATCTCGGGGACACCCCATGGCTACAGGGGCCTGGGGACCCGTCAGCCCAGCCCAGAGGGAGTGGCAGGTACTGAGAGTGAGTACTTGTCCCTCCGGGTGCCAAGGAAAACCAGGCCCGCAGGACAAATCCCTTCTTGTGTGTGACGGGGGCCTGGCTCCTGCAGCCACCTCTCTCCACTACGGGTGCAGCTTCTGCTCTGAGGCCACAGACACCAGGGTGTGGTGGCACTGAGGATGACACCCTGGTGACATCACAAAGCAAGGACTGTGAGGCAAAGGCACTGTGACACATGACCCTCCTCAGGGCGGGTCAGTGGTCCACCCAGAGAGATGGCAGCCTATTTGTTCCTTAAATTTCTGACTTGAGGGCCCCGCAATTCTCTTAGTAGTGTGCATGTGGCCGCATCCCCAGTGTGTTTGATGGGGACTCACACACGTGGCCCTGCCCTGTACCCTCCCAGTCCCCCTCCACCCCACCGTCCCCAGCAGCGGTGCCTGGAGTGGCTTTCTGATGCCAGGTCCCTGGGACGTCTGAGGTCAGTGGGAGGTGCAGAGGATGGGACGGAAGGATGAGAGTGGTGTGCTCTTTTCTGAACAAATTTGACCTTGTTTAATCTTGCTTTTGGCAAAATAACCATATATTTGCTTTATTCACTCCCCAAAATGAATTTACCGTCCTTACGCATTTACACAGAAGTCTTGGGACAAAAGTGGTACAAACTGTAGGTTTCTGGCTTCTGAGACCAGTTCTGAACCTAAGAAATCGGGCGGAGTTTCCAGGAGACTAAGTTTTCTGTTTAGTGATAAGCAGTAAATCCAAGGAAAATAAGTTCAAAATTTCATCCTACGAGTAATTATTATGAACTTTTGAAAACGCAGTTCTTCCTAAAAGCTACATTTTAAGACTATTTTTACTTTCTTTTTACACTTAGAGAAGTGAAGAGGGACATCTTTATCCCCTTTCTGAAAAAAATGAGAAATCTGAGAAGCATTGGAAGGTCGTATTAGCAGTCAGCAACCAGGGTTCAAAACTCCAGCCTTGCCCCCACAATTTACTGACAGAACTCCAGTCACTCTGTCCCCGCCCATCAGTCTGCCCCCCACTCCAGAATAACGGTGCAGCCCGAACCTGGTGCCGAGTCCCAGCCGCCTTCATCATTTATTGCCTGGGGCAGAAACATGGCCTCTGCCCTGGCTGGTGTGGCTCAGTGGATTGAGCACCAGCCTGGGAAGCAAAGGGTCGCCAGTTCAATTCCCAGTCAAGGCACATGCCTGGATTGCAGGCCAGGTCCCCAGTGGGGGCATTCAAGAGGTAACCACACATTGATGTTTCTCTTCCTCTCTTTCTCCCTCTCTTCCCCTCTCTAAACATAAATTTAAAAAAAAGAAAGAAAGAAATATAGGCTCAGACAGGGGCCCAGTATCACCTAAAACTGGTGCGGATTCAAGGATAAATGCAGATCTTTAACTTGATCATCTCCATGGCAACCAACCCCACAAACAACATACAATTCTAACGCGTGGTGAGGCCAGCGTCAGGTTCGTTGATAGGTTTCCGATGGGGAGCCACTCACAACGGCAGTGTGTCCAAGTCTCCACCTGCGCTTTCCTGCAGCCTGGGCCCACGGTGTCACAGACGGTCTCGCACCAGCGGGTCTCACTGTGTGGTCCTGTCACCGGAGGAAACCACTTTTTCACCACACTCGTGTTCCTTACAAAGGCCCCGTGAGTGGCTACAACACTCATGTTAGAAACTTCTGGTGGCAGTGGCCAACGTATGACGCTACGGCCCATGGTGGCTGTGGTGGTTGCAAGCTCAGCTCGAGTGGGTCCCATGGACGTGAAATGCATCCGACCCCGAGGACACCGGGTGGCAGGTGGCTGAAGCTCTGTCTGCAGAGCTCACAACAGTTTCGTTTGATCTGATATCTGGCAAAGCACAATTCTGATTCCTCAGAGGAGCAGCCCCATATTTAAAGGCCTCCCCTGAAGAAAAAGGCTCAATATTTGCCTGTCTACGTGGCGTCATGGGCTAAAGCAGTCTCGTCACTAGGTCAGGACCCCGCACACCCGCTCCGCCTCCTCCACCTCCACCAGCAGAGGGTGCTGCTTTTGGCTGAGCTGGGAGCTGCCTCCGGTGCATGGTAGGGCCCTGGGCTCCCAACCACTGTCTTCCGTCATAAATCCCCAGAGGAAGCTCACGTTCCAAACGTGACTTTCTGTGTAATTAATGAATGTTGCAAATAATGTCACAGTCCCGTTGCACCGCCCACCCCCTCTCTGCTCTGCAGTTGGCTGGGAACTGGGGATTCTGGTCTGGTCAGCCATGTCCACAGGCAGGTCCCTGGACAAGCCCATCTGCGAGACAGAATGTGAGTGGAGCAATGCACATGCTTTGCCACCAGTGAGAAAAAGTTAAAATTCATGCCCAGCCACCACTTCCAGCAGTAACTGCAGTCACCAGCACCACAGGGTACCAGACACAAGACCTGAGCTTTCGGGCGGACCAGGCCGGTGCTCGAGGACTGGAGACTGGGGAGCAGTGGGGCGACGATGGGGGCACATATCACAGAGTGCCTGCCCGGACAGCCGAGTCCCAAACCCGGGAGGACCCCGAGCAGAGCTCCACGATGAAGAACATCCCCACCCCCTGACAGTCACAGACTTGGGAGCAGCCAGGCCTCCCTCCGTCCCAGCCCTGCTCTGGCAGGATGGCCCAGGCCCCATGCTGGCCAAGGGATGGCCACTGGAGTCACTGATGACTGGGCTGTGGGGCTGCACACAGTGCCTGATTAGAAGGCAAGGGCTCCAAGAGAAGGTGGGACCTTTTGTCCCCACCCATTGCCGCCAGCCTACCCATCCTGCACGGGCAGGAGATGTCGGTTGGAGGGTCGGCGGGGAAACAGTGACAAGGACACACAGGCAGTCAGCAATGGAGGGGTGGGTGAGAGGAAGACATGACGATGACGGTGGAGAAGGGAAAGGCAGTGAAGAGCTTGCCTCTCAGACCCCCCCCCACCCCAGCAGATTGGGGTAGCTGCAGTCTCCTGTGAAAGCAAGTCAGACGCTTCCAAGGTGGAGCTCTGACTGTGCCCACTTCACTCACATGCAGCAAACAAGAGGCACAGATGCCACAGCAGACACCTGTCACCTCTGCATGCTGACAGCAGGGCACTGCCAGGCCACGTATGGTACCAGGTGCGTCAGCCCTCATTGCTACCATAGAGCAGGTGCTGAGGCGCTCACCCGTCAGAGAAGGGGTTTGTGTCCCACAGGCCACAGAGATACCCCCCAACACATATCACAAGGACATTGGGAACCAGCGCTGGGGCCCCAGACAAACGTCCTCCCCTTCCCGCCACTGCACCTGTGCTGAGCCAGTCGTCCACGCAAGGGGGTGGGGACACAGCCAGAAAAAGGCAGTTTGGGACCGGTGTGGCTGCCCTCTGGGTGGCCCTGAACATGAGGAGAGGGGGCGGGGGGTTCCAGATAAGATTTTCAGGGCACCACCCACCCCAATCTACACCTGAGATTTTTATTTGGCCTTGAAAAATCCCATTGTCCCTCCAAGTCAGCAGCAGTGCTGAGTGAGAACATCCCCAAAGCCCCCGAAGGACAGTGTGCAGATATTCAGGCCCACGCTCACCCCAGCCGCACCCCCCAGCGGCCCTGGACAACATTGCCCCTGCTGCTTGTTCCTGATCCTAGTGCAGCCTCTGTTGTCAAGGTGATGACACTGACCCAGGCTTCACCTCCAGTCCTCCTTTGGGCACCGGGACACAAAGCCTCAGCAGGTGATCTTGGACTGAGGCCCTTCACAGGCACTGACAGGTGGAGCTTCTCGATTCCGACGCTGACGGTGCTAATGGAGCCCAGCCAATCCCGGGGGCAAAGGCGGGCGCTGCCCCTTTGAAAATGGGCCTCTCAACGATCCAGAGAGTAAACCACAGCGGGCCCTGCGGCTGGCCCCAGGTTCGTTCCCAGCAGGAAACGCTCTCCAGCCTCTCCTGACCCAGGCCTGTCCCTGTGCGAACAACTCCCCCTGCCCACAGAAAGGAGATCCCTGGCTCATGGCGGGTATTCCGAGAAGGAAAGGTCGAAAGGAGGGGGAGGGGCTGTCGGCAGGGTTCACAGCTTATTCATGCTGAGAACTCGACCCGGTGTCTGGCCATGCTTCAGACCACAGCGTGACGGTGGCTGCAGCTCAGCATCTTGACACAAGCTTCTGCTGCCGGCAGCCACTCAGAGGACAAGTATCTGCTCCTGCTGCCAGAGCCTTGCGGCCACTGCTCACTGACTGACTAATAAACCTCCAAACAACGTCGGACCTAGTCAAGGTCAGGTGAGGTCCTAGCCTGCCTTAAAGGAAGCTCTTCTGGCCCTGGCTGGTGTGGCTCATTGGACTGAGCACCAGCCTGTGAACCAAAAGGTCACTGGTTCGATTTCCAGTCACAGCACATGCTTGGATTGCAGGCCAGATCCCCAGCGGGGGGTGCATGAGAGGCAACCAGACATCGGTGTTTCCCTCTCTTTCTCCCTCCTTTCCCCTCTCTAAAAATAAATAAAATCTTTTTTTTTTAAAATGCTCTTCTGTTTGGGCCTAACAGGATCTCAGAGCAGTTACTTCAAGATGCTCCTTTGCCCGCTTCATCCTAGGCCCCGCCCCTCCGTGTAGCCCTGGCTGCTGGTGCAGGATGTAACTCAGCCACAGCAGCTCCACACCCTGGCTCCCTGCCAGTCGTGGCCCCCACAGCGTCCCAGCTGCTGTAGCTCTGAGTTCTGATCTCCAGGCAGGATGGGAGCGGTCCCACTCCTGCTTCTAGGTCCAGCCACAGAGATGACCTGTCTGCTGCAGGGTCCTGCTGACTATGACTTCTTTGAGGACCCATTGGGGACACAAGTGGGTGAAGCTTGCAGGTCTGAGTGCCCGGCACTCCAGAAGAGGGAGCAGGTGGGCAGCACCCACGAAGAGCAGAATGACAGAGGGCGGGCGGTAAGCATGCGCACAGTAGGGCTCGCTTGGGCTTCCATCTCACCTATGACTAAGACAAAAGGTGTCGAATGACAGAGATGTAGCCCCCAATGAGGGACGGCCCAACCTCCCCTGGGGGCAGCCTCCCCAGGGGCTGGTCCTCGCCAGGCCCTGGGACTCCATTCTGGGCAGAACCAGACAATGAGAGTGGATGGCAGTCTTCGGAACCCAGGCTGATGTGAAAGGCAGCGGGGAGGCCTGGGCGCAGGCAGGGCTCATGCACCTGGGCCAGAGCGGCTGGGAGCCGGCCTGGCAGAGCCCTGCCCCTCGGACGGAGGACAGAAGCAGGATGCAGAGGAGGGATGGAGCAGCTAACTCACAGGGCAGCCAACTGCACCAACCCCAAGACGTCAGGATATTCAGGCCCCATGGAGCAGCAGCGGGGCAAGGCGAGCCTGGAGCCCACAAAAATGATTGCTCATCAGGACAGACTGTGCCATGGCACTTGGGGTAACGGCAGGGAGAGGTCAAGAGATGAGGGCCTTAAAGGGCAGGTGTATGAGGAGTAATGGTGCCAGGCTGTATTGTAGGGACACCAGGCGAACGGCCTGATGGCGGAGGCAGGGGAATGGGGGATGCAGGGCACACAGACAGTGAGTGCGGCTGGAACATTCTCTAAATGGCCACAGTGGGGTCATTTGTCCTATCGTTGCTTCAGGGGTGGTGTCCCTTTCAAAGGGGCCACCTGTTCTCCTGGGGAAGCTTCACTGGGGCCGTTAGGAGCTGTGATCTCAGAGTTTCCAGCAGGGAGTTGCATGGGGCAGAGGGGTCTGTGGCCCACAAGCCTGGAAACTCTGTACCAGCCTGAACAGTCCTGTGTGGTGTCCTGTGGCATTGTCAGAGGACCCCAGGTGGTCTAGGATGGGCCCGGATTTGTCAGGGGGATGGGTCTCTGTGCCAGGAATGTTTTCAGACTCCACTCTCATCTCAGACTCCACTCTCATCTCAGCCTCTGCCAAAGCAAGGGCACGTGTATGCAGACTGAGCTTCCTTGCTCTCTGTGATGACGAGTAAGTGACCCTTCACATAACCCCTTGGCCCAGGATGGGCTGCTCCGGGTGCGAGGTGCCTCTGATGGGTACAGGTCCACCTGTCTGGGCTGCAGGTGTCCTTGCCTGGATCTCAGTTCAAGAAATCCGGTGAAGGGTGAAAACTGAACCCCTATCTGCAGTTCACTATCAGTCACAGAAGCTGAGTTCACAGAACAGCCTCCACTGGTGACTAAACCTTTCTGCTCATTGAATGCTGGGTCATGTGTCTGCAAAGGTAGACACTAAAGGGACAAGTGGACGACACCACGCCCTCCCCAGGGAGCAGGTGGACATGGTCTGGGCTGTGTCGTGCGGGCACAGAAGGCAACCCCAGAGCTCAGGGACAGCCGCGCTCACGTGCACCTGGGACAGAGAATCATGGCAATCGAAAGACGTGCAGGCCCGTGCCTGGCTGGATGGCGGCTCCTCTATTAAGTGACCCTTTCAAAGGCCCAGGAAGCCATTCTCTGAAGTTCAAACAGAGGAGGAAAAAGACATGCAGAACCTCTGGAAAGAGTGGAGACGGGGATGAGCCCCACCAGTCCCTGATCACACCACTGTCCTAGTCCAAACGCTGCTGTAGAGGCTTATGAGCAGATGCAGGAACAACAGACCAACGCAGAGAGCCCAGGGAGACACAGAACACGTGGGAGATCAGTGTGCAATGCAGGCGACATCTCACATGATAGTAAAAAATGACTGTGTGACAATGGCATGAGGACAACTGAGTCACCATCTAGTGAAGAAAATAAGAAAAAGCTTCGCCCATAACTCACTCTGTATACCCAGATAAATTCCAAGTAAGTCGATTGTGTAAGCATTAAAAATAAAATCACAAAAGCACTAACAGAAATCTAAGCAAATTCCTTTACAACTTTGTACCAATGGAAGAGTCTTTTAATGAAGACTGAAAATTCAAATGCAGTAAAAGGATTCATAGATTACACTGCATAACAATAAAACTTTGGCATCAGCATATTTACAAATCAAGACAGACAATAAGAAACAACAGACTTGTCTTTTCCAAAGACAGACAACAGCATGGTGGTTATCAGAGAGAATGGGGGTCAGGGAGGGATGAGGGTACGGGGAGACACAGACTGATGGAAGGAGACTTGGTTTGGGGTGATGGACATAGAATATAATACCCAGATGATGTGTGACAGAATCATAGCCTTAAACCTGCATAGTTTTATTAACAAATGTCACCCTAACAAATTCAATAAAAGGAAAAAATATTCATATTTTACCACCTATTACACCCTGTACTTCTAATATGTAAAGAGCTCCTAGACATCAATAAGCAACACAAAGATCATGAACCCAATTGATAAATGGGCTGACACTTTAACTAGATAGTCAAGTGAAAAGGAAAATGACGCTTAACTTTATTAATAATATAAAACCTATTAGACTGGCAAAAGTCAAAAAATTTTATAATAGTCAATGAGACTAGAGATGGAGGCATTTTTATATGAATACATTAGATGAGGAAATCTGCAACACATTGGAAAATAATTTGGAAATAGCTATAACCTTACAAGGGACATATCTTTTGAACAATTTTACTTCCAGGAATTGATTCTAAACAGAGGCACACAGTGGCATACACCAAGGCCTTTAGTGAAGCCTTGTTTGTTACAACGAAAGACGTGAAACAATGTTAAGTGTGCATTAACAGCAAACACTCACACAGTGAAACACCAGGCAGCTTTAAATCCGGGCAAAGTGCTCTGTGTACTGCTGTGGGGGACTCCCCAACACATCCCTTAAGCAAAGAGCCAGGTGGGGTATAGTGTGTACAAGGTGCTACTATTTGTGTACAAAGCAGAGTGAAGGTGAACACCCACATTTGTATTTGTTTGCACACATCACATCAGGAAACTAAGGGAAACACACAGGAAACTGATCACAATTCCTATCCTCAGCACACGAAGAGCTCCGAGGAATCAGGAGGAGAAAATCGCTTAAATGGAGGATGGTGGACAAACTGTGCAGAGAAGAGGAGGAATGGGAGGCAGCCTTTACGACGAACACATTTTCAGGTTTTTATTTCTGAGTTACGTGAATCATCACACTTTCAACAATTTAAACTTACAATTTTTAGAAGGTAAAATAATTTAAACAACATTTTATTTTACTTTTGGGTCTCGAATACTAAATATTACTATTTTTCAACTAAACAGACTGCCATTGCCCTCGTAGACGACTTTCGAATCACAGATAAAAATAATGTAAATGTGGGGTCCGTATTCACTAAAGGGCTAAGTCCCAGGAACCGTCTTTTCAAACACCACAGAGTGGTTTCCTCACACTGTGACTTCGTTTTCTCTTTCTCTCTCCACTGACTGATCCCGGCCTGGGCAAAAGCCCTCCACCAGCCAGTTCCTTGGAACCCAGGGTCTGGTCACTCGCTGCAGGACCTAAGGCACTCGATCAGAGTGAGACCCAAGGCCCAGTTGTGGTGAAGGCAGAGGGCATCTCGGTCCCTGTCTTCCAGCTGCCAGCCTGGGCGTGGCTCTCAGAGAGTGTGCAGGCTCCTGAGTGCGTGGCATCTGCAAACCAACCCTTCTGCCACAGAAAAGCGGGGGGATAGCAAGCAGAGCTCTGCCCGGTGGGAGAGTTTGTGTCCTCTGCCTGCTGTTCCCGTCTGTCCTTTGGGGCCCAGCAGAGCTGCTTCAGCCCAGACATCGGCAGCCTGCCCGGGCCTTTCTCTGAGCGGGTGGGTGGCCAGCCAGTGAGACAGCAGAGCTAGCCAAGAACCAGCAGGTGCTGGAAAATGGGGTTAATCTCAGGAAGTCTGACACTGCAAACCCTGCAGGGCTGACCGAGGCTACCTGCCGGCCCAGCATGCTCTGCTTATGACCCTGTCACTCAGATCTCTCCATCCCCACATTGACCTTCAGGCCTCAGCACCCAGTCCAGGGGCCTTACCGATTGTACAGCCATCTTGACCACTGGGTATCTCAGACTGGGGCCGAGTCACTGCTGAAAATCCCACTCGCCTGTCTTGAGCTCCGTGACCTGTGCTAAGTCCTGACCGCTGGGAAGGTCAGCCACCATGTGGGGCTGGAGCGGGGATCAACTGTGATGAGGTCAAAGGGGTCACACAGGTATCGGTGTGCACAGGAGCTACCTGCTCTGGTCACAACGACAACACTGCTGCTTGCACCCCCCTGGCCTCTTTCCACATCTTGCCTTCCACCTGGGTGGGTCCCACTGGACTCCAGTCTCTGTTGTCCTTGTCCCTGACTTTAAAACACACCCCTGGCTTTGGAAGCCAGCTTTTCCTTGGGCTGCCTGCCAAACTCTCCAGGTACCTGCCACCTCTCCCTTTCTGTGTCCCGGCTCTGCATTGTGGCACCTGAGCCCCTCTGTGAAACCCTGAGGTCCCACTGCCCCCTGACACACACCCCCCACACACATACACACACTGGGAGCAGCAGGGACTCAACTGTCCCTCTCACCTGTTTCAGCGGCACCTGGACAGCCGGTGTTCACCTGGACCCAGGGAAGCCGTGAGTCCTGTGGTGAGACTGTGGGTGAAGGGTGGAGCAGTGACTGGGGGTGCATGAGCTCCCCTTCCTGAGATGGCAGGACCCATGTCTGAGCAGAGCCACTCAGGGCACAGTGAGGCCACAGTGACTTCTGCTGTGTCACTAAGGAAACCAAGCCTACTGTCTGGTAAGTTCTAGAACAGGTGAGGGTGGGGCAGGGAGAGAGTTCTGATGACCATGAGGAAGCCTCCCCGGGGTGGGGGAGGGGAGGAGACCACTGTTGCCTCCTGTATGTTGGACGTCACAGAGCGTCCACCTGAAACATGGTGGTGGGCAGAGGTGGGAAAACCTTCTCAGGGGCAAAGACCATGACAGCAGGTGGAAACAGGCAGGGACTGTGTAAAGGGACACGCATCTCAGGAGCGAAGACCCGATGCTGTCAGATGGGACCTGTCAGAGGTGCTGGGAGCACAGCCGGTGGCCTCCCGGGAAGGGAAAGGCCAATAGCTTCAGCACAGACACATGTTCAGTGTTTCCAGGGCTCAGAGAAGTTCCAGGGACAGTAAGGTGCCATCTTTCCCACGCACCTGGGAGAGATTTTTCAATGCCCTGTTTGGGGAAGGATGTAACAGGCATCCTCTATCAACTGCTACTAAGAGTGCAGCTGGGTGTAAGTTTTCGGAAGCAGCCCAGAAATTCAAAGCTGTACAGGTGTCACTCAGCTCAGAGTTTGAGGACTTTGCAGAACAGTCACTCCCTAAGGATGCAGCTCATTCTCAGATATACGACACACCAGAAGAACCATTCAGTGCTGGCTACCTAGGTGTAGCTCCCATGGTGTTTGAGACCCAACCATTCATTTTGGTTGCTAGAACCCCATATTCACACACGCCCAAATTACAGTGTGTTAAAACAGCACGTACCATAGCCTTCCCTAAAAAGTTTCTCTCAAAGTAACAGTCACAACTGCATCCAGGTGCTCCCTCCATAATAGGGCTGGGGCCACCCACCCGCTTCACAGGTGCAGAGAGCTCTTCGAAGAGCAGAGTCTTCTATACCCACCGCTGGTGTCTCTGCCCCAAGGAGACAGCCACCAGCAGGGACACATGCACAGTGCGAGCTGATGTTTCCAAGCACAGCCGGCACCACCAGCGTGGCACTGGGACAGCACTGAGCTCAGACGCAGATGCTGCCGAGTTCAGGAGTGGCTGCTGCTGCCTGAAGGTCACAGTGAGACTCCCTTGGGTGTGTTCCATGCCATCCTCCTGTGGCCGCCATGCTTGGACCTGCTGCACTGTGGTCCCGGGGAGCCCGGCTACCTCTCCGTCTGTTTCTGGTCACTAGCACAACCGTCAAACACAGCGGGTGTTTGGTCCATGCAGACCTGACTGTGGTGAACTGTCTTAGACAGACCAGCATGGGCACATGGGTATTGAGGCTCCTCTGACAATTCCTTGTAGGGAGCAATAGTGGACTCTACAGCTATCAGCAAGTGCACATACTTTAAAACACAGAAAACAGCTAAGTCTGTGATCCCCATTTGCTTAGTTCATGTTTTAACAATTTTGAGGATGAAACTTACTTCTCAATAACAGGGAGGTTATCCAAGTCATTAAAACTCACTGATTCTCAGGTATGTGGTGATGTCCCTTGTACAGGATTTTTATGAAGAAACAGTCGCTGGCATTAGTTTCAGAACTGCCCTGTAACCTGAAAAGTAAAAATATTTACATACACATGACAATTCAGATGCCCACCCAGCACCTGTGCAAAACACGTGACTTGTCCACTGAGCCAGGCACTTCCTCCGGGACTCGGTTTCCTCACTCACCGAAAGTCAGTGCACGACCTGCTGAAAGCAACATGCTTTGTGGACAAAGATGACCTGAGATTCTGCCTGCCGACTCTACAATCCCAAATTTCCCTCTGTTTCCACTTCTCTCCCGAGAGCCAGGCCCCCTTCTGATTGTCCAGTGACCATTTCTAGTGGACGTTCTCAGACTCCATGATGGCCCACCCACGACCACGCCCTGAGATGGGCCATCACCAGTCTTCCTCCCCATGCCCTGGCCCTGCGGGTCATCAGGCCCGGGAGTCCCCCCTCGGCAAGTCCTCTCCCAAGGGCCTCACCACGCTCACTGACAGCTGTGAGGCCTACATGTTCCCTCACAGGAGCTCACCTGGCTGCTTCCCTTCCAGCTCCTTCAGGCGAAGGCAGCCCAGGCTGAAATCAGACCCTCTTCTCAGAGCTCAGCACCTGAGAGGGAGAGGTCTCTGTGTGTTTGCAGGCTTTACAGTGAAGTTCTAGGAAATATGTTTTCAAATCATTAAGTAGGTTCCCAGCACTTTCTAGAAAACGTATCTGTAAAACTGTTACAGATGTTACATTTGAAAACTAGGTGGTGGGAGCCTGTTGTTCATTATAATCAGAAACAGAGAGGCTGGAGAAATTACTAGGGGTCAGTGGGCTGGGTACACCCATGGTGGCTGTGAAGCAGGGCTGCAAACTCTTCAGACATCCCTCCCCATCAGGACCTGGGGCCCAGTCTCCTCCCCTGAATCAGGACTGCCTTTCATGGGTGGCCAGTCACCAAGAAGAGACTGAGGAAGTTAGGTGCTGGGTGACTCTGCAGGACATAACGGGCACCAGCACGTCGCCCAGGACCCAGGCTACAGCCAGAGCTCAGCCCATGTCTGCTGCAGAGATGGCAGGGTGCGGACTGGGTGAGCCTGGCTCAGCAGTGCATGCTCTGAGCACATCACAGGCTGAAATGGACGCCGCTGTGAGGAAGTGCTTTTCACACACGGAAACGTGAGGCTATTAGACTAGAAAGGATCTAATACTTTCCCACAGCAGGCTCTCCAAGGAAAAGAGGAAGATGATTGACTCCATCATTAGAGTGTTTTGCCAATATCTAAAACACCAACAATAAAAAAGTGATTCATTGGTAGACACACACACAGAACTTTCAGAGTGGAAGGACATAGTACCTTGGGTATGAATTATTGAAGTCAGCCCTAGATATGGCGACTTGAGTTTAAGAAGTCATTTCTTACTGTAGAAGCCCTATCAACACAGTTGTCTTGTCCCGCAGTCTCGACCCAACTGAAAGCTCCGAGAGCACCGAGACTGGGTCTGTACAACATCACACCCCCAGCCGCAGCATGGCCCCTGGCACACTAGAGGGATAACAAGAGGTATTTGAATGATTGGCCCTGAGTTGATGCTCTATGCTGTCTCCTAGCAACAGATACACAATTCCAGAGGTTGGCTTTTAGTCTAACTCATAAGCCCATACTCACTCTGTTGGGCCAGTAAAGACCCCACTGCTAATTAACAAACAAAATCCAACCTCAAATCAGCAAATATTAGGGGCTGTGATACTTAAATAATCAGCCATGACAAGCCCTTGTCCTTTGCATCAGTTACAAATGTCCCTGTCTTCTACTTGAAGCAGAACCCTGCACGTCTGCATGTGCGTGCCAACCTGCACCTTATTCTTCGGTACTTCAGGGCACTGCTCAGGGCAACTCTGGGTGGTGCAAACATCCTGTTTTGGACTAGAGACTTAAATTTAAATTCGTCCTGAGAATCAACCTCTCGCCTTGAAAAAGTTGCTTGACGTGTCTGAGCCTTAATTTCAACTGTAAAGTGATGAAAAATATTATCAACCTCCAGCATTGCAGTCATTAGAGATAACACCTGAAAAGCATCTAGCACGTAGTGCTAAACAGTAGTAACAGCTAACGTCGATGATAGATGGTTGATACGTAATTGCCTGAAGAATAAAAATAAATAAAATCCTTATTGCGAGGCAACTCTATAGAATCCCATCTACAGCCAATGAGGTCTTTGTGACTCAGTTTTTTATTGCCAGAATGGCCTTTAAAAAGTTGAAAATGGTTTTATTGAGCAAGTGTCAGCTACAGGGGTCGTTGTGTTACGTTGCTTCATGTACTACACAGATGGCACTTCCTTTGGGGCACGAAGGCCACCGTGGAATAAACACTAATCTCAAGTCTCCCCGCAGGACCGGCTCCGGGAGGAACAGCTCGGGTTCCCGTAAAGATCTGTCTGTGACCGAGTCTGAGCACCGGCGCCCCGTCCCCGTGTGGCTGCTCCAGAATTCTTACACCCGGGACCCGATTGGGAAAGGATCGGGTCCGAGACAGACCAGGGTTGGGGCTCTGGGGTCAAGGCCCGCGCCCACCCTCACTCTGGTGGCTGACGACAGGCGGACACGGCCCGCCAGCCTCCGCCTCGCCTCCGGGGATCGTCGCTAAGGGACCGCGCGCCAGGAGATGCGGATGCACGGGGAACCGGGATGCACGGGGAACCGGGATGCACGGGGAACCGGGATGCACGGGGAACCGGGATGCACGGGACCCCAACCGCTCTGCCCGCACAACTTCCGGCCCCGGCCGCGGCGCCGCGGGATGACGCGCCCTGGCCCCGCCCCTTCCGCCGCCGCCCTTGGGAAGACTCGGAAAGGACTTCACAACAGCTCACTAAACATCCCTGGGGACAGTGAGTGCGCTCATAGTCATCTGTAACTTGCAGGTAGCTGATAATCCCCATGTTCTTGAGCGAAGGAAAAATTAGGACACAACTCAATCAATATAAACATCTTTTGATGTTGTGCTTCATACATTCTTTTTTTGGGAAGATGTACTAGTACCTCATTCTTATCTGTAGGATTAACTAATTCCCCACTGGACAGCCTTTTGGTGCGCCTGCCAGTCACTTTCCTTAATGTTGTTATCAAGATGATACCAACTCTAGGGTTAATTTGAAGAGCTCTTCCTGTAATAAGAGGAAATGGTTCAAGAGAATGGCCGAGATTGAATAGAAATGAGAACGGCACACTCAAGTGCCTCCTGGGTCTCTCTGGTCCTTTAGCCTTCTCTTCCATTCTGGGAGAGTTTATCCCCCATTAATTACAACTTTGCTTGACAAGAAACCAATTTTTCCAGCTTGCAACTGAAGATCGAAAAATTTTAATCACATTGTCCAAAATTGAAAATTTGATTCATCTTACTTGTGTACATAGGTTCGAAAATTTTAAATACTAGAAACAGCATTTAGAAATACATTGATGTGCTGGCTGGCATAGCTCAGTGGATTGAGCGCGGGCTGCAAACCAAAGCATCACAGGTTCAATTCCCAGTCAGGGCACATGCCTGGGTTGCAGGCCACGGCCCACAGCAACCACACATTGATGTTTCTCTCTCTCTCTCTTTCTCCCTCCCTTCCCTCTCTAAAAATAAATAAATAAAATCTTAAAAGAAAAAAAATACATTGACGTAAAGGCATCTCATGACTAAACTAAATTTGTTCTGGGGTTATAATTAGGCTCAGTGTAAGGAAATGCCATATTAATAGGTTAAATAATTAAACTCAGGTTGTTATAGTTGCTGCAAAATGTTGATTATATGTAAAACCTGTTTCTAACTTTTAGAAATGAGTACAAAGATTCTTCCTTTGGCCAATAATGAATATAAGGAGAAAGTAGTAGAAATGTGAGTTTCTTGCATACTGGAATCTGTTAAGTGCCATTTTTAAACCATACATGCATGCCCTGTCCCTAAGGGAATAATTGCAATTGGAAACCACTGTTAATGATACGGTGTAGCTGTATCTCTAGAGTATATGGGTGGGGTGGCGGGACAGTAATTACCCTAGAGGGAAGCATTCTCTTAAAAATAATAATAATAAGGGTTTTGTTTTTAAATGGTTTGGGGCAGCAATAAAGCCTCTCTTTCTCAGCTAAAACATAAAGCAGTCTGACAGATGATCAAAACAGCAGACTCATTTCTGATGAAGAACTTCTACTAGCAGCCAACATGGAACAACTAACTCCTTCCAGAAACTACTGAAAATCAAACAAAATGTATGAAGCCACTGTTTCCATTAGTTGGATGAAGGTGAGGCAGGATAGTTATTTCTGAGGGAGGAGAAACGGGAGGTGAGCCCCAAGACCCCCCTGACTGACTGAGGGATTCCAGCCCACATCTTATGGGGCGGTCTCCTGTAGTGGAGATGCACTGCAGATCCAGGGCGGGCCAAGGGGGCGTGAGCACGCAGGGCACAATGTTGGAGAGGACAGAGCTGCCCAAACAGCTGTGGATCTTCGAGACAGTTTTCTTCAGGTCTCCAACAGAGTGCATCAGTGCGTCTGGAAAGGAAACCACCTGTGGCCCGAGAAAGAACCTCCCAAAAGGAGCGGAGAGAGAAGAACTTTGACTCACAGAAACTAATTTGTGTCCCCACCGTAAGAGTGGAAAACCACATACGTCACAGGGGAGAGGGCTAAGAAGCACACGTCTCAGTGGTGGGCTAAAAACAACCCTAGACTCACAGATTCCTCTGGCCTGGCCCATCAAAGCTTCAATGCCAGCCTCAGGAAGATGAGACTGTTCCCAAGTTCCTGCATTCTTGAAGAACATTCAAGAATACCTACAGGAATACAAAGATATACAGCAAAGAAGAAGGTAACATTCAGTGTCTCATCTCTAAATATTAGCAGACCTACAAAAAAGCAGGAAAATACAACCAAAAATGAGGACAGGAATCAATCAGTACATGCACCCAGAAATGATGCAAAGATAGAATTACTATAAAAGGACACTAAACTAGTTGTTATAAAACAATTGTTGCATTACATCAGTTTTCATTAAATTAAAACACCTATATAATTATAAAACATTATTACAACCTATATGTTCAAGCTGGTAGAGAAACCATGGAGAATGTTAACTTCACACCAAACAGCTGCAGGTGGAAAATGCGCCGTCAGAGATGAGAAATAACTGGATGGCAGCAGCAGCAGGTTTGACGCTGCGGAACAAAGGGTTAGTGAATTGGGAAACAGAAGCTGTAAGAAAACCAGAAGAATATCAGGAGACATGAATGAGCTATGGGGAAATTTCTGGAAAAATGTTGTGATATTTTGAGTCCCCAAGTGAAGAAAGGAGAAAGAGACTTCTAATTTGGAGAATTCATGGATGAGAAATTTCCAAATTTAATGAAAACTCTAAAGTGATAAATCCAAGAAGTGCAATTAGCTGCAAGCAAAAGAGGCAAATTTATGCTGAGACATATAATAGACATAAATTGCTTAAAACCAGTGATTCAAAACTTTAAAAGCAACAGGTAACAAACTTTAAGTACAGAAGGGCAGAGATGAAGTGACAACAGACTTCTCATCAGAAAAAAACTGCAAGCCAGAAGACAGTAAAGCATCATCTTTAAATTTCTGAAACGTACTTTAAAGTCCCTTGAAAGGTAGAAAAAACACCAGTCTAGAATTCTATGCCAAGTGAAAACATTTTTCAAAACAAAGGCAAAATGAGTTTTGCAGACATATGATAGCTAAAAGAATTCACCGTGAACAGACCTGTACTATCAGAAATGTTAAAGGAAGTCCTTCATACAAAAGCGATGTGACACCAGATGTAACTATTACAGACAGAAATAAAAAGCACTAGAAATGGTAAATGTGTTGAAATGCATACATTTTCCTTATTTTAAAATGTATTTAAATATAAATGGCTAACTACATCCACCAAAGTCATAATAAATTGTTGGGTTTTGTTTAAATATATTTTATTGATTATGCTATGACAGTTGTCCCATTTCCCCCCCTTACTCCCCTCCACCCTGCACACCTCCCCCCACCCGTATTCCCCCCTTTAGTTCATGTCCATGGGTCATATGTACAAGTTCTGTGGCTTCTCCATTCAGTGTTGGTTTTATAGCACGAAGGGCAGAGAGGTGGGAGGAGGAGGAGGAAAAGGCACTTTGCTGTGGAACCCTTCCGGTACCTGTGACGTGGTATGATGTGGCCCGAAAGTAGACTGTGGTAGGTTAAAGAGATGTGCTGTGCATTCAGAACCCGCCACAGGAAAAGAACAGAGCCAGCAGGCTAACACACTACATGATTGGAATCATTAAAAATACCGAATTGAAAGGAAAGCATAGAAAGTATGGGAACCAAAGAACAGATGGGACAATAGGAAACAAAAAACATCGATTTCAACAAATCATGGTAACCATGATAACCATGTTAAATGTTATAAACATCCCAGTGAACATTTAGACACTGTTGGATTGGTTATAGAAGCACTGTCTACAAGAAACAGGCTAAAATGAGAGGACAAGAAAGTATACCATGTGGACATGAACCAAAACAAACGTGAAGTGACTATATTAACATTGGAGAAAGCACATTTCTAAACAGAGAATATTGTGAGAGACAAAGAGGGAGATTTTATAATGTTAAGAGATCAGTTCGTCAGAAAGAAAAAACAATCCCACATGTTTATGCACTTAAAACCAGAGCTTGGAAACACAGAAAGCATAAGTTCATACATTTCCTGCTGAATAGACAACAAGAATCAGAAGAACATACTAGAAACAACTATAAATATGCATTCATCAACTTGGATAAAATGTACAAATTTCTTTTTTTTTTAATTCTTTATTTTATTGATTATGCAACTACAGTTGGCCCATTTTCCCCCCTCACTCCCCACCACCCTGCCCATCCCCTCCCACCCTCATTCCCCCCTTTAGTTCATGTCCATGTGTCATAAGTTCTCTAGTGTCTACATGTCCCATACTATTCCTACCCTCCCCCTGTCTATTTTCTACCTA